>JTDE01001615.1:87201-113835 GCA_014338405.1 Paragonimus skrjabini miyazakii | reverse complement strand
AATTGAGCGTGGGTGTCACGCTAGCCCGAGGAACCAGTCAGGGCGCAACGCCTATGGAATTAACCCTGCTTGGTCACTTGGCCGCGAAGTGAACTAAACAAGCGGACAGTTATTCACCGAGTAAATGGCCATATTTGGCCACTATTTCATAATATATATTTACAGGCACTTCTTTCAGTTGTCGAACTGGTAGTCGGCAATACAGCGTGTTCTTATTGACTCCGTTCAAGTAGATTGGAACCAGGTCTAGCAATCAAGCCATAACAGAACGTTTTGGTAAAGAAAGGCGCGTTATATCAATAATCTTGGCTATTTTTTCACTTGATCGACGTCCATTCCGCTATACTCATTGGTAACTCAGAGACCTTAACTACTATTTTTAATAACCATCCTCTCATATTCTGATTCGAATGTTTGCAGGTCTGTATACCCCATATGAATACCCTGTAATTTTTTACTTGTCTCACACAACCTGGAGCGGAACAAAGTCGCTTTTTGCACCCGTCTTCTGAATTCACTTGGGAGCAATTGACGAAACAGTCTCGTTATTCTCAAAACTAGGATTTTCCGTTTTTGTTTAATACAAGGAGGAAAGTTCGATTTCTGTCAAATACAGTACTATCACTTGGACGATCCAGCTTATTTTTCAGGGGTTTACAACATTGCTTGTCAGGAATATCAGTTTGGTGTAATCGAGACAGGAATTGAAAAAGATGGTTCACTTATCACCAGCCAGTCACGCCGATTTTACAAACGTTCCGAACACTTCGAGAAACAGTTCGGCTGATCTCAGCCGGGACATATAGACGGAAGGACGTGGATGATCAGGTATTGCAGTCCTAGCCGTCCGCCGTTGGAAAAGGAAGTGATCCTGAGCTCAAATTATTGAAGTAAAACAAGGCTGCTGGAATAAACCTCCTCTTAACTTAGTTCTTCCAGAATGGTGGTAAGAGGTTGCTACAAAAACTGACAAAACTCCCTCAGGTGGTTTGGGATGTTAAAGAGGTGCCTGGGGATTGATGCGTACCAATAGTAATTCCAGTTTTCAATAAGGGGACCCGAAGTCTACGTAACAACCACAGAGGCAGCAATCTAGTTTCTGTTACGTCCGACTTACTCACTGACCTTAGGTTACGTCAGCTCATGAAATCCAGAGGAAGCTGAATGCGGGTTCGATCGAAGACGCATTGACCACACTTTTACCCAGTGACGAGTGTTACAGCACCAGTACTCTTACTGGTCAACAGACGGTGGTGATCTTTTTAAGCCTAATGGCCACCTTTGATTCGGTTGCTCGTGAGGTTCTCTGCAACTATCTCCTTTACAAAGAAGTTTCAAAAATACAAGTGAGTCGGTGGAGAACTGTGTAGGTTCGCTCTGAAAATAGGGTGCGAGTTTATGGACAACTGTGCAGTGCTCACCACTTTCGGTGGTGTTCGCCAGGGTGCCCTCTCTCCCTTCTCATGTTCCATTTTGTTACAGGTGACCTTCCGAAACGTGCTTTTAAGACGTCCAATGAGTTTGGCTTTGAGTATTTTACTGGCAATAGGTTGACCAACAGGGATTATGCCGATGTTGTTATCTTGTTTAAACCCTCTGTCGCAGACCATGACTGACTGCATTGGCTTGTGCGGAATGTGCTTCGCACCTTCAAAACGCTGTTTTATGTCTGGGGCATTCCCATTATCATACTTTTTAGTTCAGGCTACCCGTTTAAGACTATTACTCGGTTTCCATACTAGAGTGGCCTCATCTCGTCAGTTTGTAATAATAGTAATGATGATGTATGAACACGAATGCGTGTGCTATCTATGACAACCTGCATCATCTGTGACATGGAGAAGAAATCCAGTTAGCACTGAACGGAAGGGAATCTAATGTTTGTATGTGTTCCGTTCTGTTCTATCGTTAGGAAACGTAGCCTGTTCGCGACGAAGATATAGATAAACTTGCTGTAATTGACCATCGTTGCCACAACCAGTTAGGTCACATCAAGCTGGATGACCCTGTAAGCAATGCGGCCATTCGTCAGCACACATTCGGGAACGTTCGGGATGCGTTATCAACTAAACATGTTACACAGCCTGTGGTAATGTGATCATCTACCCTGCATGTCAACTAAGCTGAGCGCACCGAGTATCATATATTGAGACCACCAACAGTTGGGTAGAACCGCGTGGTGATCATGCAGCAATCTGTCCACGAAATTAGAGACCATGAATACCCCGTTGAATAAAGTGGGTCGAAGTCGCCTGTTCAGCTAAGGTCTACAGTATCACTCAAATAGCTAGATGGAAGCATTATTCGAGATGGAAATGTGTCGCAATGGCATATCTGCATTCATACCATTTCCCATTCTTCCGCCTAGCTACTTGTGAACCTTTTTATTCGTATTTAGCAAATTTTTGTAGGTTATTTGACTTCAGAGACTGGATTCAAAATATTTCCTGGTATGGTTCATGTCTATTAGGACCCAATGATTGGTGATTTATTGAGTTTTTTTTTGCCTTTTCTGTTGTGTGCCCTATTCAGTCACTGATCATCGTTTTTGGTTCCAGAGTGGATCGGAATCAAATGCCTTTTTCATTTTCAACTAATCTGAAGATATAAGGCTTCTCTAACCATTGGTTTCCGAGTCGTTACTGTTGAAAAGATTAAGACATTCGGAAACTAAGTGTTACGTTACTAATGATTAACTGGACAGGTTTGTTTATTTAAAGTAGACCAAATTCAGAGAATTCTGGGTTTTCGTTGAAAGCAAACCAGCAACAGAAAAGGAAAGTCCAAATGCAGCAGTCACTGCACCAGAAGTGTTATGAAACTACATCGGAAACTTCGAAAGTTCTTTTTTTCGCTGGTACCATTCGATGTAAGCGGTTGAATACAGATGTCGATAGCTAACTACATGGCTCATCTGTCTGTTATGCGCGTTACACTTTCAAAGTGCAAAGTAATGTTACATTGTTGATTCGGTACTGACCCTGTGTTTGTTACTGCAGGCGGTCCAGTCAAAACTGTCGACCTCTACACCTACCTGGAAAGTGTTATTTCCTGCGTTTGTGATGTAGCTGACGAGGTGTACACGAGGATACCGAAAACAAGTGATGCATTTGCTAACCTGTGAAGCGTCTGCATATTCTAGTGGATTGCATGCAATTCCAAAACGACGAGGTTTGCTCAACCAGTTTTAATTTTCACGAAAGCTCTCTATAATTGTCCGTTCAGGGTCAAGTTGTTATTATTCGAGATGAACAGATGAGTAACAGTAAAATGAGAGCAGAGCAGTTGAGAACAACAGTGGAAGTCGGAGAAGTTGTTTCACTGATGTTGGAAGTAGAAAATCAATGACTATCAGTATCCTGACCAACGATGAAGTGATACGCGCTGAGTCAGTTGTGTGACCTGGACAGTTAACGTTTGATTGTTCGAGTGTAAAGTTGACATGGTTAGTGACAATAGCGTCATCCTGTAAACATCTGAAGAATAATTGCAAGTAGCGCACTTGTTTTTCCTGATCAGTGCTCACGAACAACAAGTTGTCACGGTATGTAAAAGAAAATTAGAGTACTTGAGTGCCAGATGAATGAACGGTTGACGATTTGTGCAGCATTTCGCAAACCAAGTGGTGCGCGCATATACATTTTGGTTCTGGTTCCATGGGGAGGTCACAGTGGATCTGGACAAAGCCTACGTGGGGAACAATAGGTTTATATGCATGAGGCAGTGAATATTTGTAAATTTTCCGAGATACGATAAGCACTACACAATCCTCAATCGCTGTTCTTCTTGAGCATCATGCGCACCATGTTGCATCTTCCACCTTAGAAGACACAATGACCCCAAGTTGCAGCAAATACTGGAAGTTGCCTTTGTCATGTTTGTCTGAGTTGTCCCATATACTGTAGGGTTATTGGTTAAAATACGACATGCCACATTGGGCCTGATTATTGTGTCATCGAAGTTCAGCTGTGTCAGACTAAGAAAATGTTTCAGAAATCTAGTGTTGTCGTCTGGCCAGCCCAATGGCAAACGTGCTGAACAAATCACTGGACCAGAAAAGTGAAATCGGTTAATTACGTGATTACTAATAACAATAAAAGAAACGATTCAGTATTAATCGGAACTATTGAAAGAAACCAAGGTGACAAGCGAGGAGGACACATTTAGTTTCAAAGATTTCTGTCCGTATAGTCTCATGATCTTATTAATGGCAGCAATCAGGGCAAAGTTTTCATTGATTCGTTCCCCCTCCATCTCAAAGTAGATACTACATCTATTTCCACTTCACAGTCTACAGAATATATTTAGTTTACGTTCAGATCTCTGATGTAGAAAAGACAATAAACTGACAAAGTTCCAGGTGCCATCGTCGCTTTATTACTGATAGACTCGGTGGCTTTCTAAAGTCATTTTAAGTGTTTTGAATTGACTAGGTGGGTTACATTCACCAGCAGTAGCCAGAAGCGTGAAATAGTATCCACACAAATTGTGGTCGCGACGGCGGCTGTTTGACGGCCTTAATGAACATTTCGGGAATTACGCAGATGGAGTACACCTAGAAAGCAAGTTCAAGAAGGTTATTGCAATGACAGCTTTTCAAGGTTACTGCTCAAAACTTCAATCCAACGATAAGGAAGTCGTGTTTGGACGTATGGTGATGTTGGACTTATTTTATGGAAGCGCTTGCGGGGGCTCACGACTGTTAGTGCGAATACTGGTAGACGTCGTAGAAATAACTGACGAGGTAAAGAAACACCCGGAATCTATAAAATCAGCATAAAAACTGGAATGTTTTTAGTCTCCACTACCCTCACTGACTAAATTGCACAAGCCCATGTCTTCCGGAGTCAGTTATGCGAAACGCCGTCATTGACTTAAGTCAAAAGTTAATCGTCACCTGGTTATCGTCACACACTCAGACTGCTCCAGCGCCCATCGACTAAGGCCCAAGGCCGACCCACGTACACGGTTACCTGCAAGGCCATCATGTGCGTTTTATCATACTCACCTGACTGCACACACCCAAGCATGCGATACGACTCGCACGCACGTGAAGCGACGCGACACGGCGAGGTAACAGCAACGAGAACTCGACTCACATCAATTTGGCAGCCGTTGGCCATTCAGATCGTGGGGTTGTTCCCGAGCCCTCACTTGTCAAGCTGTCTGGATCTAGAGTTGTCATTCGCATTAACACATTTGGTCAATGTGTCTTAAATTTTATTATCTGAGGTTTGTTCTTCCCACAACTTTATGCTGTACAGCAGTACATGTTCATAATAGTCAGCCTTTCCGATTTCAATGAATAGAGTATAGACACACTATATATTGAATCTGCTCATCTCTGGTAGCTAGATTAGAAGTTGCTTTGAACTATTCATACGGTTTCTATTGGACGCGCCATCTTGAGCCTATCGTACTCTGTGTACGAGCAGTACCGCAACAACGAAGAATAACATCACATTTCAGTAAGCTGAAGTGCATTTCATCTATGATGAACCATACTATAGGAGCGTTATTCCAAAATGTGAGCAAATGTACAGTATCACAAAACAATGGATCTATTATCCTGTAGATAGTCGGTGGACATTACGCATAGAAATAGACCATCGCAAGAACCGAAACGATTGTCCGTACGAAGCCAAAATGTTCCAGAATCATTCTAGTCCATACGAATAATAGGACATTAAATTAACTGAACGATAAATGGGCTGACGTTTTTTTCTACGAAACAAGACTCACTAGTCTTGTGAAATGATACGGGCCAATACGTGTACTTACCAGTTCACTGGTATCACAATAGTTTGTCATGAATGTATAATAACACGGAGCACAAGGTTTTGTGAATAACTAACGCCTGACAATAAACTGTGGGAACTCACCGACAACTCGAAGCTAGGTCAATCATGTTCAGCTCTACCCTGGTACGAGAGGATACCATATATCTAACAGCATACTAAGAGTAACCCCTGCGGGCAGTATCGCGCACAGATGGCGCGCTGATGTGCCTTCCACTCAGTAACAATTGATTGGTTTGCCGAGTCCCGTTGACTCACGTCCGCGTAAGATCAGTCATTTGTGTGTGTGTGTGGTCCAGTGCCCGAGGGTTAAAGCACGTCAGAACGGCGGAGACGGCTCTGTGTGTTAGTGGATGCGACCTTGGATTCCCGCCGAACGACAGAAATCTGCATTTATGGCCATGATTAAAAACAATTGTAGCGTGTTACAGGTGAATCGTGAAATGACTGATCGACTGAGTCTAAGGCCAGTGTTATACCACATGTCTATCTAGAAGAAGTTCTGGACAGCAGTATTCAAAATTCGTTAACGGAAACCGTTAGCAGACACTAATGACAAGGGAAAAATCTACTTGCCATTTTCGCTTGGTGTAAGTAAATTACATGTTTGCTAATCGGTACAGTCCACATGATATTCCACTCAAGGCAGGAAATACCACTACCTATGAATAACAGTATTCATCACAATACTGCCACTGAATCACCGAAAATAACGCTACTGCTTAATGCCAAATCTTACATCGTTTATGAATTCTTGTGTGAGTGTCGGGTCACTTACATAGGCAGAACGCAGCGACAGTTACGAAATCAGGTCAACGAACACATTCCAGTTTGGGTTAGCAAAACGTTCAGGAATACCACAATATCGAACTCAAGTCAGAATGTGACAAGTCACAAGGAACCGACGTCGTCACTCGCTCGACACTTGTTGGCATATCGACGCCAACTAAACCTGAAGAAGGCCTTTCGGATATATCACGTCACAAAATTGAACGCTTCTCCGGTTTGCAGAGACAGCAGCAATTAACAAATGGTAGCTACCCCTTTGCGTACAGAAAGGCTTGTTCATCAGTACCAGATTGCCCTGGTAAGTGATGTACATTGATGGGTTAGTGTGTGTGGCTGTCAATTTCGTTGTTTCGCTACAATGTCCACTGAACTTGGCATTATAAACCCGCAGACCGTAGGATACATCTGATGAAGTGCAGCGAAATGTGCTCGACAGATATATTGTGCAAGAAACTGTTTCTGACTTTTCTGTTCAATTTTTTAACGGAAACATTTGCTCTGCTATTACTTATGCTATCTATTTGATAGACTAAATTATTTGGCAGCTCGAACGTCCCATTATTTACGAATAGGAAGCCTTAGTAACAGGTTTGTATCAATCTCGATCGAGTACTTAGGATAAAAAGTCAGGTCCAGTGACAGCAACTTGTCTGAAAGGTTTCGGGGTTCTACTCTAGCAAAAAGACGTCCAATAAAGCACACACTTTGGAGTCGAACTCGCTGGTTACCATGCCATGCGCGCACTCGCGTTTATGAACCAGAATCCTGGTTCACAACACTCCCAGTTTCCGCCCTCACGTCTGTCTGGCTTGTGTGTGTGGCCGACGCCTTCTGTCGGAGCGTTTTCCGCCTGCCATGTCTCGTCCGTTGGTACGATCTCGTTGAGCAATGGCTTGTCCGGTCGCCCGTGTTGTCCGCGCGCCGATCGTTGTGGGCTTTTGGACGGATCTCATCGCCGCGTTGAGATATTCCGCCCAGAGTTAGAATATTTGCACCTCCGGTTTGGTAATCCACCACGCTATGAGTCACTACAGATCGGAGGTATATTGCCAGCATAAACCACGCCACGAAGTACGTCGTCGAATACTTCACATCTTCAGATCACCTGTTGGAGCACAGTAATGTTCTAAGCCTAAGTGAAACCATTACAGTAGAACGTCACACATGCCTGTATAGTTGTCTGGATGTCTGCCTACATAGAACTCAGGTGAGTTTGCCATATTTAACCGACATCATTAAACACAGACAAAAACAGGTAGTTTGGCAGAGTCAAATGCTCCGCTTATGTCCCCGGATTCGATTAACGTCTGCTTCCAATAACCGTGTCGAAAGTTTACAGTACTTGACGGAAAGCGAAGATCAAATGGATACAAACATGGCCGACAGGACGAAACCAGTCAGTTCTTATCAACTTGATTCTCCACTAAGCACACGGCGAAAATGACCACAATATTTGGTATATCGCACAACGGACTTAATTGTTTGCCATTGTTAAGACATATACAACATAGATTTATTTTAATAGGAGTAACTAAGCTGTGTTCCGGATAAAAGAGGAGAATTATTGAGACCATAGTCCATTCAGAAGTAGGACAGGTGCATATAGAACGTAGCACTAATTTCCTGGAAGTGAATCATAGTGTAGTTGTGTAGGTTGAAAGCCATACAGAGAATGTGTGAATGAAATGCATTCCGTATTTCCGATCAGGTTGTTGTAGTGGTTTTATCATACTGTTCGACATAAACGTATATTCTGTAGGACCATGTCTGTTCATTCTCTTCATTGCGACAAACAAAATACTCAGCTGCTTCACACTCAACACTACATGATTAATAACGAGAGTAAAATATTATGGCTAAAACAGCTTCTCGGCTGGTCTATAGAGAGCAGTGACATAAACGTGAGGATTCCAGTAGATCGGTTAAAACAGCTTTTATATCGTTACACTTATAACGTTCAGTTCAATTTCACCGGTAAGTTATATCGCCAAAACGACGGAGTAGCAATGAGGTCACCGTTAGGCCCTTTACTGGCCGATATTTTTATGATAAAGCTTAAAAGTAGTTCACTATCAGACCACATAAAGTTACTGGCTCTTTATAAAGGTTATGTAGACGATATTTTCTGTATGGCAGAATAATCTGAATGCTTCAGTGAAACACTGATACACTTCAGTTGTGCCCATAAAAATATCCACTTTACTCTACAATCCGAATCACTAGTAGGTATAGCGTTTTTAGATGTGTTCATGTCATATCATGAAGATGACACAATACAACGTAAAGTATATCGCAAAGCAACATGTTCAGGACAGTATACCAATTTTAATAGCTTTGTGCCTCTGAGACAAAAGAAGAATTTGATCCGGTGTTTCCTAGAAAGAGCTGTGGAGATAAGCTCGAGTGACATTACAGAAGTGGTAGAGTAGTTTATATTTGACACACTCCGTGAAAATGGCTATTCAGAGCAGTTTATTTGTAAGCATATGATAATTTGATACCGTAAATTGCAGAAAACAACCTGTCTATATTTTGTTCCCAATCAAAAGCGATAGTAATGCTGAAAATATAACGAGGAGGCCGAACGTAGCACCCAACAAAACTTGTTTTGCAGCTCACTTGCGTGTTCGATTTATTCCCACGTCAGTTTTGCATCCTCAGCTAAACGATATATTGCCTGCCTCTGTTTTATGTTTACCGTTTCGCTTGTTCCTGTGGCACAAGCTACGTAGGCGGCACAACAAGGTGGTTGTATGAACGGATCCAGGAACATCATCCGGCATGGCCAGCTCGAGGATCGATAAAGGCTTGCTTATCGGCGGTCACTGTGCCTTCTGGTCGAATAGAACTATCTGATCAACCCGGCCAATTCGCTCGAGCCGATCTATCGAATCTGTGGAGTGCAATCGAAAGATGTTTACAACCCAAGTTACTGGTAGCACATAATTCAACTCCACGAGTTTGATTAGTTTGACATTATTGATTACCATCCCCCCACCCTACTGATGTAATACTCCTGACGAACCCATATAAATAAGATGTATTTAACCTGATGATGAAGCACTGGAAACAAGCTTGTTTGCTACCTGTTTCTTCTCATGACCAAACCGGGCATATTCACGGTACTTAAAACAGTTTAATCGTTAAGGTTGCCAGAACAAATACGAGGCGATGACGCTAATGTAGATTGTTAAGCCTGTTTGGCGAGCAAGCTATTGGTGGTGTGTGTAGACTGTATGATCTTAACACAAAGGTCATTAGAAACCCTATGGACAATTGTACGTTCGAACAGCAAAACTCCCGCGAGAACGATGGTTCGCAGTTATCCTCTGAGCAAGGTTGAGCCACGTAACGCGACGAACAGTGAGTACGTTATTGTCTCGTTCTTCTTCACGTTACCCAGATTGGTTTGTTCCGCGACCGAAAAGATCCACTCTGAGCACTTGGCAGCTGCTCATTGGTCAATCGACTTTCCGAATAATCGTGAGCTTTTCAGAGAACGATGAACTGCAGTTGTTTGTTGCAAACCTGGAAGTGGTCATCGGAACCCGTAAAATCCAGGATGCATGTAGCCAAAACACAACCAAATGTTCGTGCAGCAGAAACTCTGACGCATTTGCATTTTTTGTTATTACGTCTCAATCCCATTTCCACAAACTGAAAAAATTCACATTATTTGCTGAGTGGAAATTGATCGAATCAGACTAAATCCAACAGGCGTATTTCTGTCAATATGTATTGTTTGATAACTGTTCACCTACATGCTAGCAAAGCCCGGTTGGTACTGCATTAGAATTTTTGGGTGACGAAATATGCACATAAGTTATGCAATCCCATACCTTTGGAATACGTGTGAAGCAAGTCTTGTAGAACGAATGATATCACATCATTGTGGATGATTTTTCTACAGTTACATTTAAGCTTCACCCTGACCTCAGCAAGGCAAACCAGTCATGACTACTAACAGCCACAACCGTCGTGGAGTGCTAGAGGGACTCCAGGATTTGTCCTTGAATCGACACGAGATGGCTGTCTTCGGAACGAGTTGGCGAAACAGTTGTTCATGACAAACCAAGCAAAGAAAAACCAATCTGTAACCCGTTTTATTGACAGTTCACAGAAACGCTAAAGGACAACAGAGAATGCAAAGTAAAACGACAGCTGTAACATGTTACATTGAGAACAACTGGGATATCAATAGCTTAGACAATCAGCTATAGCACTCGATTCACCACTAAACGATAGACGATGGTTCTGCATTAAAATATATTCGACACGTAGGCGATAAAGGTGTGGAACTCTAAGTACGAAGTCATTAGAATGAAACTTAAAAGTGAAGACTACATAATTCACATGAGCGATGATTTCTTTTGAATCAGTATTTAGAAGAAGGGAGTTTCGCTTCGAAAATATCACTGAAAAAAGGAGATGCCCGAAACTGTGCACTGTTGATCTAACAAAACCAACTCTGTCTGATTTACTAGAACCTCTTGCACTTCTTGCTCGTAAACTTTTATCAAGGAGCAGATATCTGTGTACCAAAGATATCAGTTATGTAAATAACAATACGAACTGTTTGTCCTTTGTTAGTTTTCAGTTTAGACTATACACGTATATTGCTTAAAGTGTGCTTTCTATTTCGAAGGAAATAGCAATCTGTTCACCTCCATCTGTCTGTGTATATTGTCTATTGATATCTACATACCCATTTTACCACGAGCAACAACTCAGTGAGTTCAGTTTAGTCAGACAAGGTTTCACTCTACCTGAGAAATATTGATTTTAAAACCAACATGCGTTCTCCGTACTGCAACCCCCCTTGTTCGGTATAACAATTCTCTGTTGCAACGTATTCTGCTTCGGTTAGCGGTTACTTTTATTACAGCGCACGATGTTATACAAAAATAGCAAATTTCATGTTTGGTTGTTCGGTGAACTTAGCATTTAGACTGCAAACGTGTCATTATCAAACGAAATGAAGTAATCGGTGAGTAAGAATTTGAACCCGTAGGTGGTGAAGGCTGATGTATGTTTGTCATTATACACAGATCTCTACATACGGACCTTTTGAACCGTGATCAGATTGACTACTTCTTGCTGTTGTTACTCCTTTGAGCTGGGTACTGATTGACTGCATCTGGTTTTTGACCATTTGCTTTTTGAATGTACACCTATTCTGGCAATGTTTGTGTCCAAAAGTTATACCAAAAATGAACAAAGTGATACTGGCAGAGATGGATTTATTGCTCTGTCGACTTTGGTCGAATAAACTTCGCCGCTTCTATAAAGCACGTTGTCTCTTGATATGTGGAACAAAAGGTGTACACCCTCACACAAACTCCGATCCATACTTCTGTGACTCATTTGTGTGCAGAACTCCAGACCATACATCATTAACTTTGGTGACTAGCCGTTTCAACGGCTAAGTCATAGAAATGGAACATAGAATCCCTTTCAGCTATTTGAATAGAATATTCAGAAGACACAAATTACGGTATGAATTAATTCCGCATAATCTCGTCAGTCGTAAACGTGTGACAAGCATGGAAACAAAAACAAGACTTAAATGAAACAATTAAAAGCACAAATCGGGCTGGATTTTGATTTGTACTCACGGCCCAACCCACGGTAAACAATGGTTGACAGTCAGTTGTTTTTGTGCACATAAGACCGGCTGTCGACGGTTGATCAACAATGCTTCAATATACTTGAAAATGTGTGAACTGTGAGCGTTCATCAAGACCTTAGACGAAGATACTTTGCTGCATTATACACATGTTTTAATGCGGCACTGATAATTTTTCGAAGGACGTTCATCGAACTATCACGTTTGAATTGGAGTTTGATGTAGACCGACTTTTCAGGGACTTCCACAGTTACGTTTCTGCAGGAGTAAATTTGCTAAACTTCCGAATGAATTGTTCTGGGAACATCTTTCCAGTGATGGTCATCAGACTATCGGCTTTGAAGGGGAGTTTGACCTGGACAACTATTTTAGGTACTTACACAGTTGCTTTTCCGCGGGAGTAAGTTTACTCCGTTTCCGGATGAAACTTTCTGGGAAGTTGGTAACACGAAGTGCTTCATAAAACATTGTTTGTTCAGCTTGTAATCCATCCTGACAGCATATTATTGATGCTCTGTAAAACAATGTACGCACTGATGACCTTTCGTATGCAA
Source organism: Paragonimus skrjabini miyazakii (assembly GCA_014338405.1). Lineage (NCBI taxonomy): Eukaryota > Metazoa > Platyhelminthes > Trematoda > Plagiorchiida > Troglotrematidae > Paragonimus > Paragonimus skrjabini miyazakii. The sequence continues at coordinate 101,068 of JTDE01001615.1, read as the reverse complement.
CGTGAGCAAAACTCTTGGAGTTCATCTATTGTCCCGTCCATGTTGGTTCACGGTACACTGAATGTTTGGTAGATCCGTCTGAACGGTGTCTAATGAGGATGTCCAACAAGAGCACACTCTTCTCACCTTCGTACTCAACCGTGACTGGGAGATTTCCCTGGACTGAGTTGAAAGCTCGAATCGTTCTTTTTACTTTCTTCTTGTCTTGTCCAATCAACATATCATTTGTAAAGTTTCAGTTTGTCCACAACTTGACATAGTGCCTATTCATATTTGACCATGAACACATCGGCTAAAACAAGGCTGAGCGGGCTCCCCATGGCTGCACCATCTACCCGAAAAATAGGATCTCAGATTTTCCGCGCATAGTAAAAGTAAACGCTTCAAACAGTCATCAGAGATTGGAAGACGGATGGAGTTGGATAAGACAAAGCAAGTATAAAATCTATCGTTTCTCTCAGTGGCACGTTTGTAAATAAACAATTAGCATCAATAGAACACATCGTGTCTCTGGTAATATTCAGGCTTTCAATATATGGTATCAAGTCAAAAGTGTTTTTCAATGTATGCACACATAGTTTCTCTCGGAAAGGTTTCAAAATGTCAACCAGCCATTTTGCTGGCTCATGGTAAGGAAAGATGTTCAGTGCCGCGTTGAATTTTGTGTATTATGTAGCAAAGCATTGTCCTGCTCATACATACGACTACGTCTCCTCTACCACCGGTCAAAAAGCAAATCCCTACGTTTTCTACCAGCCACTGTATCTATCATTTCCCCTGCAGTTACGGAAAAACGTATATTGGTATAGCAGAAAGGATGTTTAAAACCAGGGCCAGGAAGCACATCCCAAATTGGTTGAGAGTTGCACTGACTCTCCCGCCAACGAATAACACTCAACGAGGACGAAACACCGCTGCATCCAGTGCAAGGCACCTATGGATCACAGGCCACAGTGTCAATATCGCATCTTCGTTTAAGGTCTTGATGAACGCTCACAGTTCACACATTTTCAAGTATATTGAAGCATTGTTGACCAACCGTCGACAGCCGGTCTTATGTGCACAAAAACAACTGACTGTCAACCTTTGTGTACCAAGGGTTTAGCCGTTGTACTGAGGATGAGTGATCCTAATATACTACTCACACAACTGCTATTCAGTAGTAGGACCAGAGCATATATTCTGACATCGAAGTAACCGCAGGATAAATACAGGAAGAATCATCGGAGCGCAGCATCGCACAAAGTAGTCCTTGCTACATAAAGGAACTGAACATTAGCATCTGTGGCAACCGAGACGGTCTGGGCCGAGTACCGTATGTAAATGGGTGTTTTTGTTTTTGGTCCTGTTTAAGCGCTTAATTCGTGTGTTGCTTTCTTGAGTAGGTAACCCTTGCGCCATCCGCGTACTTGGCTCGCATCACCGTGAGTATCAATCACGATCCCGGTCGATTTGAACTTTTAATCGTTTCATTTATGTCTTGTTGTTTTTGTTTTCATGCTAATCCCACTTTTAAAACTGACGAGAGTGTGTGGAATGAATTAATATCGTAATTTGTGTTTTCTGACTACGCTATTCAAACTTCAGATGTTTGGAGTATTTTTTCAACGCTTCACACGATGGTGTCATTCTGTTAAACCCTTTTCCGTCGTCTAGGTACTGTTTAATATTTGTCAAACGTATGTAACTTTGCTGTTCTCATGATGAAGTATAGAATGTAATAGTTCGTCACGGTTTATGTTCCATGATTTTAGGGTTGTTTGTCGTGTTCTTCTTACCATTTTTGTTGCGGCGGTTGTTCTCCGTTCCTTCAATAATATGGTTGCAATTTCGGCTCAGAAGCTGACGTGTTTTTAGCAAGTTGTCTATCGACCGACATTAAGTGTTCATGCATGAAAACGATCGTTTCAAGCTTTAGTTTAACGTTGTTAATGTAGAGGAATGAATTGGTTATATAGCTGATTATGTAACAGTGTCTATAAGCTATTGATTTACTTTTTACTACTGATAGATAGATGTCGACAAATTGGCAATGCTTTAACTCACACATGTTTACTTCTGAATGTTACGATGATCACTTATGTCATACGCCTTCGAAATGCATATATTTATGAGCGTTTTCAAACATTTCACTGAGTTCCGTAAATACAATTTTATTGGCAGTATGTAAGGAACAACTTAATATCTGCAAATGTACTGCTAAACACAGTCTTCATAACGATCGTCTGTTGTATATTTCCGGAAGAGTTACCAGCGTGACTCCTGTAAAATAAGCTATGCTTTGTGGTGAGGTGCCACATGCCACTTTAACGTACATTGGTGGAGCCTCTTCAAGGTCTTCTCAAAATGGTTTTGCTTCAGCTTAACCGTGACCAAACGAAAACACTGGATTCTTACTGAACATTAATTCCCACAACAAACGACCATAACATTAGCCTATTAAATTACTCCATGATAACAGCTTCCAACACGAAACACAAAATCTCATGTTCAGTCTACAAAAGTTTCACATACTGTCTACAACATAACTTTTTAGCCAGTGTCTTTCGGAAAGAAACTCTAGACTCGAGGTTATCACGCTTTAAATGTTATGAATAGATTTCATCTCTGTTCGAATTCGTGGTAGAACACCGATCGCTATGCAGGTATGCTGGCAACCGCTACATCAGGCTCATACTAGGTAAGTGCGAATCATTTCATTTAGACGGTTATTAGCTACGAGCGGTCGCTAGCTCTGTTCAGGCTGCTGTATCATTTCAAGAGAAAAAACAATAATAGTGTCCTTAACCTGACTGTACTAGATGTACGTGTGACCCAGTCACATTCAAAATTCATCAGTTCCTTAGCATCCGCATCTGTCAGACACAACGCTCAATGATACAGATTGCATGCAAAAAATCGGCACGGGTAGAGAAATAAGAAAACCCCATTTACGGGTTATCCTCCGTGGGCACAGTTCCCACGTAAACCTATAACTCAGTTTCGACGTGTTGTACGGTGCCCACCTCAAATTTCTCACACTCAGAACTGCGCAATCCAAGTTTTCATAACATACTATTTTAGCAAGCCAAGTCAACGCAAAGCCAGCGCAAAATGGGATACGGCCAATGTCTGTCTTATAGAATTGCGAACACAAAAATGACAGGCAACAATTCAAACGACATAATCATTAAGTTTGGTGTGAGAACTCATACAGATACGATCAAATGAATGAAGGTAGCCGCTACATTGGATATTGGTGGAAAAGGACTGGGGTTGTCACAGTACAACAGGAGTGTCAGAGGAGAACGGGACTGTGCACCACACGGTTGCTGTCCGAAAGATATCATACTGAAATACTGTAGAACGAATGCCATGGGTTACATGAACTGACACACGGGCGGCACAGAAGATATGGAAGTCGGCCCGCAAAAATGTCCAAACACAAAACGCGTGCGTGTGTAATCCGATTTTTCATTTAAATATACTAACTGTCAATGCAACGTCGTTTTATTGACCAAAATGTGTTCATACGATGGCCGTTATATCTAACTGTATAAAGTATTGTCCGTTTTGCTTACCGTTTCGGTTGACATTCTACTGTTGTTATTTTGACTTCATTGCCACAATTTTCATTCGCTTTTCGATAACAGTGGTCCGCACCAGATTTAGAAGTGTTGGGGGTATCGCAAGTACCTACTGAGTCCGTAACCACATGGGATCATTGAGTTTAAAATACCTATACGTGTGGAGTTTTCATTATTTTGTACTTTATTTTGCTAACATTGCGTAACTGTTGCATCAGACCACATTGTTTGACTTGAGTAAAAACAACAACACAACACGTTTTTGAATGAACTCTGCTACACGTGCTTGTTGGTTCTCCCCACGACACCAGTGGTTGCCATCCAGTTTAAAACATCCTATTTGTTGGATTAGCTTTCCGCTCTGTTACTTCGCATCCTCAAATACGCTTGGAACAATCCGAATACATTCCAGCGTCATTGGAAGCCTCACGAACATTGTCAATCTTCGGTGAGTCCAGTCCTTGACTTCACTCGTTATTTTTGTATCGAGAATTATTGTAGTTCACACATCTGTTCCACTGCATACGTGCCTAGAGTGATAGCACAAATGAACCAACCTTGATGAAGACTCCTATTTGGCATTTATATCTTCAAAGTATCCATTTTGCTCGCGAGAGCATATTAAATACTCTTTTAAAGGTTCTTTGCTCAAGTATACCTAGTATCCACATCTGTTACTGTCCAAACTGTATCTCACTTCTGAGATTCCAGATGAGAAAGAAACTGTGGTTGAACAACAACACAGAGTCTTTAAATGGAAGAATGTCTCTTGATTTTTTGTTGTTGCAGTCATACTGTCGACCACACGAGTAGATGAGGCAGCAACAAGGATAAAAACGATAATCCCAGAGAATTCAAGAGTAGGTCATGGTGTAGATTTACTAAAAATTTTCCTTAATAGAACTGGTGGTGTCATATTTTTATACTTCTTTTTCCTAGAGCCTTACTTCTACTGTTTCCCCCGGTATTGCTGTAACTTGAAAAACTATGCTCTGAGTGGTCTTCAAAGAATGGGGTGAAGACATAAGTGTTGAACAGCAAGTCAAGTGTCTGAACAGGTCAAGTAATGCTCTGAATGATTAGATATATGATCTACAAATGACTCATGGCACACCCACAAAGTATTTTGGGCGAAAATCCACAACAAGAATGAGCCGGATAATTGGTTGTTCTCTAATTTATGTTTCTTCTATCATTACGAGATGGTCGTAGAAAGGGACTTCGTGACCGTTGAGGTAACAAAATTGATCTTTCTCCCTATAACCAACTAGCGTTTTAAAAGCTTTCAAAAGTGTATGTAAGGTGATCGTTCCAATATGATACCAGATGGCGCATACGAGTTTGGAATGGTGTATCAACCGCTGAACGTGTGCAGCAAACGTTTACCAAAGTGGCCTTGGATATGCTACATATCAGTATCAACATGAAAGTGGTGATCTCTATGCTCTTTGAAGATACTGTGATGAATTAATTCTTCAGCGTAGGACTCGCTGAGTGGCTCTCCGTTCTAGTGGCTCATATCAGACGACCAGCTTACTCAAGGAAGCTTTCCATGATAGTGTCTTACACCCCATCAGGCTAAGTTCCTTTTCTTACCGAGTTGTTAAATACTGGATTGAACTGTGTGAGGTAGATAGTTGTTCTCCCAGTAATTACTATCAAACTTTATTAAGATCCCATCTACCTAAAACATAATTCCAGTTGTAGCTTCCTTCCTGGTCACAAATTTTCCTAAGCTTTACGAGTGTTGATACATCCTGCTTTCGACCGTCACCCTGCAGTTCAGCAAATATCCGCTGAATATCAGGCTGTGCAACCTGACCAGCTTTCGGCGTTCGTCGTTTCTGACCTCAAACCGAAGTATCAAAATTTGTAAGACAAACAGTCATTGATCAAGAGGATAAAGCGTGTAGAAAATATTCCCCAGGGTTTCGTCCAAACAAAGCATTTCTTCCGTAGAATCTGAAAAATCTCTCACACTACCTCACGCTACTACAGCTTCACCGGAATGCAATACTATTCCAGTCTTCAGCGATATGTTAGACTTCAAGGGGTTTGAAAACCTGATACTGTATGTTACACAATCGATATCATAGTTCCCAGGCCGCTTTACCAATAACCTGCGCCTGAAATCATTAGCATACGGCCCAGTAGAAGTTTACAAACGCTATCACGTGCTGTTTGAGAAGATCAAAAGTTATCTTGCTCACGAAGTAATGAAAACGATGAGCAAACTTTCCAACTAAAATATCACTCAAATGTAATCACAGTAAAAAATGGTGCAGAACTCAAACATGCACTTAAATTCACCACTACCAAAAGCAGTATGATGGGTACAAAACCAAACTGGTGAATAAAAACAGTTTGGTTGTCAGAGGCGTTTTAATCACCACGGTTATGAAAACGAAATTAATTCGAATTGGTCTGAGGTATAATAATAACGATGAAACCTTCAGAAGGTGGAGGTGTGTTTCAACTGAAACGTTGATGATAGACGTCCGCTTATCTTGTAGAGACTCTTCCAGTCTATGGAGTGAGTGAATGCGTGATGTTATACAGCAAGAAGCCCACCTCCATAGTCAGACACTTGTACACTTTCTGTTGTTCTATGTTTCTTCATATAGGTACGGGTCAATAATTTTCAGGAAAACAACGCCTCAAGTCACACACTGTACGGCATATGAGTGTGGCCACGTCTTCCGGGGATAGAGGGTTTTGAGGGACCAGTAAGCACTCATGATTTTAAATCCGTAGAAAATCTACGACTTAGCAAGTTTTCATGTAAATTGAACATCATCTACAATTGATCGCAGCTGTCACATTCCCATAGACTTTCCAGTCGGCCCCTCTCGAAAAGAAGCACTAGACTCGAGTTTCCCGCTTGTTATAGCTCGTCAGTAGTGCATCCCCTCGCCACTGCCGGGACTAAAACCACGGACACGCTGTTAATGAGGCAACCGTGTTTACCACTGTGCCATTGACTTCACATTAGGCGCGACCGAATTATCATATGTGAACACTCAACCACTTTCGCTTGTGAGTGATGATCAAGTTGCCTGATCCCTTCGAGAGAAGACACAGCTATTGTCTGTTAGAAGGTTGCCAAATATACACAGATGCCATGGTGGACAACTCAGCGACTGAACTGAGGTATTTTATACACCAAACACGGAAGGGACACAGTTCTAGCTTACTCCTATCATCTGTCGAAAGTAGTCTACTGGAGGCGTCTAATTGCTGAGGCTAGATATCAGAAGTAAGTCATGCGGAAGTATGACGCAAAGAAAAGCATACGATGTTATTGCCACTGACTTCAGTTTTTCGGTATAGTTCACCGTCCATTAAGATTTTTCAAACAAAGTTCAGACCATTGCTTTCCTACGGAACTTGTTTATACTTTTGCGAAAAACGAATGCAACTGATCTAGTAAAAGCATGACATCATTAAAAGGTTGCATGATAATCCAGGGAGATTAAAACGTACTCAGGTTTCGAATACATCAGTCAGAAGGGTGCGATCGCAACAAATCTGGTGCACACTGGCTCTCCTCATACTAGTGTTGTATAACACGTAGCTTCGCTTGTGAGTAGTATAGTGTGTACATTCGAGAGCTAAAAGGCAAATCTCAATGTCAGGAAGACGATGGACCACAAGCGACTATTGGAATAATGTGTTTGCACTATGGGGAACATGCCACCCGGGGCGAATGGCAACGTACTATTGGTCAGTGTATGCGAATACAAGTCAGCCGTTCAAATGAGTGTACGAAATTGTGGTCCCGTGTTTTAACGTAACCTGTACAAGATTTCATGTAATAAACAACTTCACAGGCCGAGCGATTTTTTGCGGTCCAGGACACCAGTAATCTAACATTTGTCAATGGAGACAACCCTCTATAAATCAAACACCTGCAGACAATCATACGATTGGTGCAGTACTCTGTCACATTCACCAGTGATCCCTTTACACATAACCGTCTATTTGTTTAAGTGTTCTTCGAAGTAAACTAACGGCTTCGATAGTCTCCAGCCTTTTATTTATACTACGTCTAAAGTAGCCTTCAGTTCCAGTTAATTCATTGGTTACCGTTAGTCAGACGACTCTGACTATTACAAACTGGGTCACCCTAACTGTGTCGAAGGTTGTAGGTCGAATGCCACCCATACTTAATTATGACCTCCGCACTAAGGTGTATTTTCTTCCGGTCCTCTTGATGAACAGGATCTGGTTTCAGCCTTGCTACTGTTAGTCACTGGGACTGGACTGAGGTCCACCGTCCTCGAGTCACACACCTTGTGCCCTTATAAAGCAATTAATTGACAACTTTGTGAACCGACAGGGTCACATTGCTAACTTTGATGTCTATATTGATTGGTAGGTCGTGCTGCTAAGTACACAAACGTTCATGTGGGTGTGCGAGTGACGCAAGTACAAATGCACTTAAATTGGCTCTGAACCTGACAATGGCCATCTCTCCTGAGACTAAAAGTTGATCACGTGACAACACATTGTAATGCACGTGCCTTAACTGTAAGACTTTCATTGTTAATGTGTCAAACTGAAATCTGCTGCCAAGACATAAATGAGGTCTTTCATCGATTACCTGGCAAACCCAGGTTTGAGACTGGCAAAGGTGCTGTGAACTGACAAATCTTAGCTTCATGTTAAGCAACCTATCAATTCAGCTCTGATGCTTCTTGATCCAGTGTTAACTTATTGAGGTAATTTTACTGCCCCACCTCATACAGTCCAATGCACGCTTAGAGCTTCTACACTAAAAGTTTATCTATCTTCCTCAGTCGAAGAGAAATAGTTCGAGCAGGACAGATATCAAGCCAAATGTGCAATTGACTAATTGACAGTAAGACTGTCGTGGAAAGATGTAAAATGTACCCATTTTTCGCTTACAGAAAAGTATTTGATAAAATGATTCTGCTTAGGATTAAAAGTCTACTACACATTCTAGCCCTCTGTAATTATGAAAGGAACCTTGAAGGACAGCCACAAACTCGAACTCTTTACTGTAATAAATTTCGCATTTTTTCATGTATCTAAACAATGACATGACAAACAGTTTAAATGATGATTCATTATGACATCCAATGACCACATGGGACTGAATGGACAGCTGGTTTCTGCTTTTCATTTCTTTTCCAACGTAGGCTAATCAGACGACTTTCATTTCATATTAATGACTGTCAGTGATAACCAGGATTATGTCTAATGTTGATTGTATATTAGGAATACCCATAATATTACCATACGTAAGGATTCCTTGGTACTGTTAGTCTCAGGTCGTTTTCATGCTGCATACCTGAAAGGCTCGATTCTAACTATATGCAGGAAGATTAATCAAAGTCCCTTGACCTGGATGTTACAAAGTGGCTTTGTGAAATGAAACCGTCTGCAACTGAACCTTCAATGTGAATTGAATCGAGTAATCGGCTGAAAAATATGAGTCGTGATGCAGCTTCCGTCGGAAAACGAAAGAAGAAAAACAGTCTATATTACAATCCGTGGTCATGAGATATACTCATTACTGCACTACGTGGCCTTCTCAACAGTTCTAATATTCTTCTCACTTGGTGAGCTAAATCAATTGCTGCCACAATCCAAGGTACTAATCTAATATCTTAAGATGTTCAAAAATAAGCTGGTAGTTACCTGTGCAAATATCAAATGTATTTTCCTGGAATTGTCCCCGGCATCCTGTGATAGACATGTGATCACTGTTCAGCCATCATTCAAGAAACATATCAAGTAAATAGCAGTTCGATCTAAATGATAGCACCCCGTTAGCCGGTCACATTAGGTTTAACTTGATTAAAGTCATGCCGTCTACTCACGTGTAGTTTGCCGATGGGACAGCAATTTTAAGTTACCACTTGTTAAAAGGGACTATCAAAAACACGGCTATTGACGCCTGTTATCGGACTTTCTAGCTTCGATTACCGGTGGTACTCATAAACAAACTTTGTGCAATGTGAAGACACCTTGGGACAGCGTTTTTACGTGGTAGAGGTTATAACGATAGTCCAGTAAAAGAAAACAAACACAAATGTGTCAAAGTCCTAGTAAGACACACTAATTACACACTAAAAAACCACATTGGTACTAACAACACGGCAACACGACGCGCTTCAGTATCACTGGAAAATAGTGCTCATTACGACTACAACAAAGTGAGGCTGCCCAACATTTTTTTAAATATTCAACCACAAGGTACATAAATATTTATCTTCAAATAATTGAGGACCATGGACCCTTGTTTAAGTAAACAAGTTAAAATAATGTTAATGACAGAACCATGTGACCAATTTGGAAATGTGTATCGTTTTCACGTTCGACAGAAGCCGGTACAGAAAGAATGAGACAGGTGAGCGTTGGCGTGTCGGGCACGTGACAGAAAGGCACATCAAAAACATTTCACAGACAAAGATGCAGGTGCTGCCCCTAAAATATTGATTTAGCGGTTAGTAGACAGTTGCCTTTATCTCAAACCGGCTCAGGCTGTGAGAGCAGATTAATTCTAACCAGCCGGGCTTAGAGGCACTGCGATAACTGAACGAACACTATCCATTGGCCGAGGCTATGAGATTCAGAAGTTTGCCTAAATTACACGTCTTTCGCCAAAGGAAAACTGCTAAACGACATTTAAACTTCAGAATTTGGTCCTACTGTCTGTCCTTCCGAACGATCGGGGTTTTGCAGCGGGATTCCAGCTACATGTTTGTATGTGCGTAAATCATTTATTCAGACAGTCAAATTCTCATGGCCTGTTATCGCTGTAACAAGCGACGCGAAACCACAAAAGCTGCTCCCATTATCTCGGAATGACGTTAGATTCGCACCACATTAGGGACCGCACGATTATTGCTTCATGACTTTTGTTTATCTTTAAACACTTAGGGTGATGATGGCTTGTTCGAGGGTCTAGGTCTGAAAGGCAGTAATTCTCCTGACTAGAAAGTGAACAGTTTTCAGAGATCGTCCACTATTCTTTAAAAGACAATACAGGTGGCAGTGTTCGTCCCATCAGCTACTGCTCTCAAGGAAGCGGTTGTAAGAATGTGATGCAACGGTCAATATTGAGAGACGAGTTGAGCATCCGTGCCAGTTTACACAAGTAATTTGGAGTATTGCGATTTGAAATATCTGACTGTTCCGGCTAGACCATTTACTAGGAGTAAATATGTACGTGGTGAGTCATTGTAACTCTAACCGTGAACCATGTAACCAAGAAGACAAAATAAACTCCTCCCTAACTGAATCGACGTATCTAATCTAGGAAAGCTTACTCATGTTGTGCCTTCACATATTAAAAATTAGGAGCTCTTCTATCGCTAAGACATCATAGGTTCAATATTCCTTCCAGAATATGAATTGATGTGGGAATCTCACTTCCTCGCAAGAATATCCGTGTCAAAAATGGTTCCTATGCAGGTGTCCCATAGGACTCCTGTGATCATGCAGTGCAGTTTCTAATGTGTATCTCTTTACAACCATCTGCTCATGTTTTCCAGTATTCCTATAGTTTTTCAGTCGTCCCGGAAGGCTGGTCTGGAAGCAATAGAAAATTCTACTTTGCAGTGCATCTTGATGGTCATCCTCAAAACGCGACCGATTCCGTCCTTGTTGGGCCTCATCAGGTGGTAACCAAACTGATGAGTGTATCGTTTCCTAGCGTGAAAAGTAGGTGGTTCAATCTCCCTTTCAGAATATCTGTACTTGGTGAGTCCAAACCAGTAGGAAACCTGTCATGGATTGTCGGTGTGATGGCGAGTCCTTCCGGCCGTAGTCAGTGGAAACTGGCAAGCCGGGTTAGACTGTATCCGTCCCACAAACGGAGTGACAGGCACATCACAAACACTATTTCAGTGTCGAACCAAAGTCGGCAAAACCAAAACGTTCATTCCACGTCACGTGCCAACCAAAACAGAAGTCCGCAGATGGGTTACGCACCACGAAATTTGGGCATCTAACTAACTATTGTATCAATATGGCTTTACTAGCAATGAACCTTAGCCTGTTTGACTACGTTCTCGAACGCTCAGCTTCTAGACTTGTCTCACTAAGTCAAATCACCCGTGATTAACTTGGCTAAATCGAGGAGAATATAACACTCTGTGCGTTTTAGACGTGACATCCAATCAAGGCGGTCATATGAAGCACTCAACTGCACGTACTTAAATTGATGAGATTCTTTACAATGGGTAGATGATCCGTTATTTACGAACGTAATACTCCCTAACGCAATTGAAGTGGGGGTACAAACAAGTTGCTAACGTTCAAAGATCACAGCATGGAAACATGTTTTGTGATGTCTATACTACGACGAACTGGAATCACAGACCGACTGTTACTAGCTGGCTGGGCACAGACAACAGGTGGAGGAGGAGCAAGGTCGAAGGAAATGATTAACGCTCATAACGATCAGTGACAGCAGGCCCATTACTTGATAGGGCGTTCAGGCAATTGTTCTGCTGAGGACAACCTGTTGCAATAATTGAATTAGTTTTCAGTTAAGGTTAACAACAAGGTGAGATATTTTAGCATTTAGTTAAACTATCTGATATGTGAAACATTCTTTTCCCGTCCGAAAGTTCAAACCCGTGTTGTGTGTTCAGAAACAACTGTTTGTATGGTTGTCACTACCTTGGTAGCGACAATGATTGTGCACTCTGACAATTGCTTTTCTATAGTATCTTGTTCGTTTTCTCACTGATATATAAATGGTCTGTAGTATGTACTCGTAAAGATGCAGCGAAATTTGTCCGAACATAAATCGTGCAATATCAGCGTATTGTCTTCTTTATCCATATCTGATATGTGTTCAGTTACGTTGCTGTTAGTATTGAGTACACGAAGCTTACCGAATAGTATTTATTTGAAGGGGTAAAGCCGCCTTCTCTTATACCGATAAGATCATTGTCAATAAAGTAGAATATTTATTGCTCTAATGTGGTTCCTAAAGGCCTTAGTCCACGTTACTTTTAACGGTAGTTTACCAATACTGACTTCTAAAATAAACGTGCTGATCACCTGTGGCCTATTGCTTAAACAATAGCTGTGGCATTGTATGATTAGCCTTGAAGTATTTGGCCCTTATCACGTGGTACAATTTTTTTGTCAAACCGCACAAAAGTGACGTCACGCTGCGTTGGCAGGTGTGTATGAAAGCAGTGTGACAGAACTGACGGGTTGCAAGAAAAGGTATGTATAAACACTCTAGTCGCCAAATGTAATGTTTCAGGAGGGAGCAGTTTTTGATGAGCGAAGTCTGCTGCACTATCACTTCTACATTAAACGTAATTTATTTTTTTAGTTAATCTGTCCGTCAGACCGACAAGTGATCTCCGACAAGCTTACTAGTCAAGCGTGCGTACAGACTACCCCTTCGGTGACCACACACTAGGTAGGTCCAAATGGCTATGTCTAAACTTTCAGCAATTTTCGTCCGTGTGTAAAGCTCAGATGGTTCAATTACCTCGAGTTAAGATCTAGTGAGTGTGCTATTAACTCAATTTGACGCTCTGACCATCAAGTTTTCTCCATCAGTTTTACATCAGCAGCCCTACAATGTTGATGGCATGTAGAAATGTCATTATTCGTGATGACAGGCTGGACGTACCACAGATTTTGTAGTTTGTGAACTAATCTGCAGTAGTCAGATATTTGTTTATCCGTGATCATATGAACCTTGTATGTAAACGAAAAGCACACCAGTAGCCAGTCAGTTCTAACTCTGTGACTTTATTGCGATACTGAGCCATTTCAACTGAAACTAGCCAGCTGAGTCCAATTGAATAATGAGGGCCAATCAACTGAGCGTGAAGTTCAGTTCGTAAGTTGCGTGCGCGTCGGTGTGTGTACTAGCGTGACTTGACCTTTTGTGCTACCTTGGCGTGGTGGTCAGACTTGAGTGCTGTTTTGATCCGGCGGGCTGTACTGACTGCGACCTCGATCGTTGCAGGCTCAACCATGTCAGATTGGCCAAAGGGGAGCAGCCAGACAAAAGGCAGATGCGTACGTTGTGAAGCGTTCGTTGTGTATGGTGTGAGTGCGTTGTGTTTTCGCTCGGTTTGTTATTTTCTTTTTTGCCTGATCTGATTCTCTGTTCTTTAGATTGGTTTGTCTGTGAAGTATTATCTCTGTGTGAATGTGCCGAATGTCTTGGGTTGTGACTGTGGTACCTGTTCTAATTGGTTGATGCTGCTGCGTGTGTGTGTATGTGTCACCTGCTGTCTTGCGGTACAGGCTTTTGAGCCAAAGGCCTTGGTTGAGGGCCCTAATCGCTCTCC
>JTDE01001615.1:35129-52239 GCA_014338405.1 Paragonimus skrjabini miyazakii | reverse complement strand
GGACGTTATGGAATGTTGTCTCGCGTTGAATTGATCGTGGAATCGAGAATGAAGAGCAAAATTATGTGGTAAATGGGAGAGCGTATAATGATCATGTGAAGTATGACGAACAATGGAAGTCGATATTTTCTGACTGAACATTCTTATATAAAATTTATAATTGTGTATTACTGATAAGTCCAAATGTGAAATTTCTGAGCTTCCGGCGTGACTTCGTAGCTCAGCTGGTAGAACGCTTGCCGCGTTTGGGCATGGTGTTTCTGTCGCTGGTTCGAATCCAGCCGAAGTCCAGATTTTTCGCAAATGGATCTCTTCGAAATTATCAAATCTGCCAAACTACTTATCAGTAAGACAGTAACTGTTTTTCCTATCGAGAAGATCGGGCAACCTGATCATTACTCACAAGTGAAAGTGGTTGAGTGTTCACATATGATAATTCGATCGTGCCTAATGTGATATCAATGACGTAGTGGTAAAAATGGTTTTCCTGATGAAAGCGTGGCCGGAGTTCTAGTCCCGACAGTGGCGAAGTTATGCACTACTGACCAGCTCTAATGAGAGCAAAACTCGAGTCTAGTGCTTATTTTCGAAAGGGGCCGACTGGAAAGTCTATGGGAATGCGACAGGTGCGATCAATTGTAGTAGTTGTTCAACTTGAAATGTGACAATACAGTTTTTATTTCTACTGAGTCGCGTGTCCTCTCTACCGTTGTTATATCCTATAAGGTTTACTGTTGATAGCACCCGAATTCGAATACAACGACTACCATTCGATTTTACCTAACTGCCTGTGGTCTCAGTATATAATGTCAGATATGCTGAACGTTCAGATGTAGAACACAGAATAAGTGACCCAACCATAGCAAGCTGTGGGGCGCGCCTAATTAACCGATCGATCGCTCATCCCGAACGCACCGGAATAGGCGCGAGCGAACGGTAGCGTTGCTCATACGATCACCTCATTTGATGTGGTCTAACAGGTGATGATCACACACAGAAAGTTTGTTGGTATCTCCGTCAAAAATAGGTCAAATCTTCGGATCCTAAAACAAAACAGAACGCACATAGGCATTATATACTCTTCTTTTCAGCGCTATAGAGACGTCATTTAAACACCTTTGACGAAGAAAACACGCACATTTACCATTCACGCCAATATCTTATCAGCAATATTAGAAACTGAGAAGATGATGTTACCCACACATAAGAAACGGTTCATAACCTCAACAGTAAGTAAGGATTTTACGCAAATAGGAATGCTCCAGTTCTGAAGCAGCAGTTGCGAAGCAAATTCTTTACAATCCATGTGTTCTGCCGAGAGGCCAATTAAGACAGTGGCATCCATGCACTGCATGTTGGTCAACCCAGTGTCAGGAAGAATCTTAGCACTAGATTTCCTGGACTCGCCAAATGCGCCTTTCAGAAGATCATTAATGTCACAAGTGAACGGAAAGTGAGTTCGGACACTCACGGCGATCGCCACCAAACGCAATGAACACCCGAGAGAGTTGTCCATAAACCCCCACTCTGATAACAGAATGGGCATGTAGTGATAGTAACAGATACATGAATTTCTTTTAGACGTTTTTACGAAGATGGCGGTCCGTGAGTGTTATGCGCAACGGAATCGATGATAGCCGTCAAATATCAAATCTA
Organism: Paragonimus skrjabini miyazakii; assembly: GCA_014338405.1. Classification (NCBI taxonomy): domain Eukaryota; kingdom Metazoa; phylum Platyhelminthes; class Trematoda; order Plagiorchiida; family Troglotrematidae; genus Paragonimus; species Paragonimus skrjabini miyazakii. The sequence continues at coordinate 50,583 of JTDE01001615.1, read as the reverse complement.
GTGGTTTCTAAACAACAAATATGAAACCTTTTTGGATCGTCACGCTGTTTAAGGGAGTTTTGTTAGTTATGATATCAACCTCTTCTCAGCATTCTTGAAAAGAGGATTGAGGAGATCTGGGTCGGAAGCCTTGTTACGCCTCAGTAACTTAAGCTCTGGAGCAACTTCCACCTGCTACGGAGAACTGCCTGGAACGCGTTAATCGGCCAGCTTTGTCATTCATACAGTCCAGGCTAAAGCCAGCTGAAGTGGTCTTAAGTATGTTAAACACGTCTGTTACGTCCGCGTGACTGACTAATAACAAGTGAAGCATTTTCGCCAAATATGGTGTCATTTGTATCGACCCGATGGTTAATCACAACTGACAATCAGGTCAGACAACTTTCTGTCATTACCAGATGAAAAGGTTTGTAATTAGAAAAGTATTTAGTCAGCTAACGTTTAAGACACCGACGGTCCTTGTCATATTCTGGACCACTTAGTCAGTAAGAACCTCACCTATCCTCATATGGAAGATGCATCGCGTACTCAATCTGAGAACACAACTTCTAGTCAGAGAAGTAACAAGGTCAATCGAAGTGAGCGAGCGACCATCTGTTGTACAACGGACTGACTGCATCCATGTTGATAACTGCTGGACCGTCCATTGTATAATTCGCTCAATGGTACGGCCTGAATCCAAATCCGACAAGGAAAAGACGGGAGCATTAGCGTCTATTGGAAACAAGGCAAAAACTAGACCAAAGAAACTTTAACTATGTAGGGAAACAATTACCGTACACGGTGGTCAAGATAGAGTAAGTTAGAGGACATGATCATATATGATAGTCGTAATGTTTGAACTAATCACGTTAATGAGACGTGAGCAAGCAAACGAGGGAGAAATAACAGTTCGGACAGCGTTAAAGCTTACGGGGGTTCGGTTGCATAGGTGTAATCTCACCGACTAACTCGAATAGCATAGATCAATCTATCCTACACGGGATCTTTCTTTAGGCACTTTGGACCGAAATATTCCAGCTTCATTTCAAGCAGGTGAGTTTCGATTCCACCTGTGGGCTTGTACAATTGTTAGGAGGCAAATTCATCAAAACAATCTAGTCAGGACATTGGTGACGGCTGACGAAATCAGACATCAACAAATCACTGAGTGGCACGTCGGACCAACTAGGAGGAGGTGTGAAAGTGAGCGCGGGTGTCGTGCAAGCAGGAGACGTGAAAGTGAGCGTGGGTGTCGCGCTATAAGGATACGTGCAATTGAGCGTGGGTGTTACGCTAGCCCGAGGGACCAGTCAGAGCGTAACGCCTATGGAATTAGCCCTACTTGGCTACTTAGCCGCGAAGTGGCCTGAACAAGCGGACAGTGACTCAACAAGTAAATGACCATATTTGGCCACTATTTCATGATATATATTCAGCGGCATTTCATTCATTTGTCGAACTGGTAGTTGGCAATACAGCATGTTTTCCCGCAGTCGTGTTCTTCTTGACTCCGTGCAAGTAGATTGGGTGAAGCCGCATAGCATGGATCCGGGTCTAGCAGTCAAGCCGTAATAGAACGTTTTGGCAAAGAAAGGCGCGTTATATCAACAATCTCGCAGATGACAATACCCACGAAACTGAATCGATCAATACTACGCGATTCGCTTTCTCTGTCTCGTCAGAGGATGCATCTCTTAACAGGCACACACGATTCGGGCTGCCGTAACACCACCCAGTAAGCATGCTCTCACCGAGATTTAATTTGTTGCTCCCAATAGTTTCAACCCTGATCAATCCGGCGGACATTTGCAGCCATGCTATTCAAAAAGTAAGACACCTGCACATCTACAGTCAAACTGACCGTGTCAGAGTGAAGTGAAAAAAAACAAAGATGGAAAAACCAATTCATTCACCTTGACAGACACTGCAAAGCAAGCACCATAGACAAAGGTACCAACATCTTTAGGATGATAACTTTAAATTTCAGCAAAATTGTGTGTCCATCAGTAATTGTATTAAACCTGCCTGAGAGTAATTCAACAATGCTGACAAATAAGACTGAGCACGACAGAACGGAATTTTCAAGTTTTTTTTTATAGAGTATTTCCGTTATTCTAATATCTCTCAAGAGCGACATCAAAGAGTACCAAAAAAACTCCGACCGTGTTGCGTCCATCGTTGGTTATTCTTTATGACGTAGAGAAATCTAAAAAGGTAATGGCCATACAAGTTGGCTACAAAAGAATTTATCAATCAGTTAGAATAGGCCTTGACGAAAACAAACATACACACACACACATCTGAAGCTCAAAGGATTGACGACCTCAGCCGTAGAAGCATTATTGTGCACAGTTGGCCTGCTTCATAAAATCTGATGTCGCTATTCAAGTAATACACCTAGTTTCTTGTTGTAAGGCTTGTGTATTTGGAAGATATTTGATTTGGTATGAATCTGTTATTCAGTTTACTCCCAGGAGCCGTAAGAATCGCAAATAGTAAGGAAAATATATCGACTCATTAAGTCACTCGTTGTGACAACCGACTTTCACGACGCAGAGTTGGTGTCTGATTTTCTACCAAATCCCTGGTTTGGACTACCGTGACAACAGATTCAATTCATGTCTCATTACGAGTTTCTCGCTTTCCAAAACAATAACGGCTTCAATATGACCCAGATAATCTGCTCGCGGTGCAGTCTGGTGTGTATAGTTTGAAGCAAGTATAACAAAAAACCAGTTCGGTAGAGCAACATATTTATTAGCCAATTCGCGTTTATGAACAAAAATTCCAGTCCACACCATACTGTGGTTTCGTGCGTTTGGCTAACGCTATCTGTCGTGCATTTTCGCTTGCTATTTCTTGCCTGTTGACCCGATTTCGTTGAGTGATGAGCTTTGACCATAACTCATTACCGCGTCCAGATTTTCCACTGGATGTTGAACTAATCGCGCCTTTGATTTGATCAACCATTACAGTTTGAACGTCCGGTAGTACAGCCTTGTGACTCGGAAATCTTATTCTAGTAGATCGTCAGATTTGAGCACAAACTCATCCACAGTTCAAACAAAACTTGTACATCGTTAGTCGATCTCCTGGGAACTTGTGACCTCTGTGCAAGTCACACTAGTCTTAGCTCCCAATCGTTTCTGTCTTGACTGAAATTGCTCTAGTGGCTCCGAATTAAATTTATATCAGGATTAGTATCGAATCAATTCTGCTAGACAACTGATATATCCTGGCGTTGCCGTCTACTTTTGTAGACATTTGCAATTTAGAACCATCGAATGTTCATTAACCATCTTGTGGTATTCCGGATTAATTCGAAACCCACATGGATTTAAAGGAGGGTTGGGAGTTTATCACTACTGTTGACAGTGATGAACATAGACTGGTCGACAACAAGGCCTATCCAGATTCGTCGCCTGTTCTGTCGTTGTGTGGTATCGAAGGTCATATTGAAACGTGTCTAACCAGGAAGGCTTGAAGTAATTGCCCGAACAAAATTCTATGTGTTCCAGTGCGGACATGGTGTTAGGACAGTCCAACAGAATAACACCAGTCAGTTCTCACTGTCGTAAACCAAACGACAATGAAGACCGAAACTCATTGCATTGACTCATGTTTATTGATATCGATCCTAAAAAAGCACGTCAACCTAGTGAAGCACGGAGTAAGTTGTGGTTTACCCCCGGGACGGTTATTACAAATCGGAAACCATCAGAAATTTACAGTGTGCTGTGAATGTTACAAATACTGCTGTAGTCACTACATAGCTCTGTTGTGAGCTAAGGTTGCGGATGGCGCAAAGATTGCTCATTCATAAGACCAATACACGGATTATACGTTTCAACATAACCACAGAAAAGTAATCATCCGCACACGACACTGGTCTCAGAGCGTCACGGTTGCCACAGACGTCAATGCTCAGTTTGATTATGTACCAAAAACCATTTCCTGCCATGCTGCACTCCAATGCTTCTATTTTTTTTCTATCGTGTCTACGTCAATGTCAAATTCCATACTCTTGCCTAACTAATGGATAGTAGTAGTGTGAGTAGCATGTTACGATCGCTCGTCCCCACTACACTCCCTTCGCAAAGATTGTTCCAGCTGTAACAAAAGCCGTTCAGGTTCTTTTCGTTCTCTCAACGATCTGCGTACTGGCCTCGGTGCTGTGGATACACCCGGCGTGCATTCTTTTCTGCCCGGGATGTCATACCATTTACAAAGCTGGCTTCGGTGAACTCGATGTTAATTCTTCTCATTCCTAATCAAATACACTGGGCAACGGCTTTCGACTACTGCATACTATCCCATCCACCTAACCAGGAACTTCCTAGATCCGGGTCCTGTTGCTTGCAGGTTCCACCGGCCTTTGTATTTAACTTTCGAACCAATTTTAAACACAGCACTTCGGCCCGATAATCTTACAGTTGACTGCTCCTTGGAAACTTTTTGTGTGTTTGCCATGTTTTGGTTCGCCGATCTCCGAGCTTCTGCTAATACACGCGTGCTCATCCGTCGGTCTTCTCATACAACAATCTCTTGATCGACTGGCAGACGTGGCACGCGCCCGTACATTAGCTCGAACGGCGATGTCTTCGTTGTTCCTTGTGGCGAACAGTGGTGGGCCAACAGAAAGAACGGTAGTGTTTCTTCCCAGCTCCCTCCTTTTGCCGCCAACCACTTCTTGATTGTGCGATTGTTTCGTTCCGTCAATCCTTTTGAGTGAAAATGGTATGGCGTCGTCCGAATGTTCTTGATTCCCAAGTGCTCCAAGCAGTTCTGAAACTCCTAACTTTCGAAGCAAGGACCTTGATCAGTCAATATACTTTGCAGTATTCCGTGGTCTGCCACGATGTGTTCCATTACCGCTCTGCACATAGTGCTTGCACACTGATCGAGTATAGCGGTTGCTTCGATCCATCTTGTGAAATGTTCCGCCATGGCCATAATGTATTGATTTCCGGAAATGGTTACTGGAGAAGGGCCCATCACGTCCACCGACCATAATTCCCCAATCTCAATGACCGGAATGCGTTGTGTGGGATACTGACTGAGATGGTTAGTGCTCTTCAGCAGCTGACATTGTTCGCATGCCCACACATGAGTGTTGACATCATCCTTTATTCCCGGTCAGTATGCCCTTTGCTACAGCACTTCATAAGTTCGATGACAACCCGCATGAGTCTGCGGATGACATTCCTTCACAATTGGCGCTCTCAACTCCGTCGGTATAACAGGCACGCTTATTCCATCCCGCCGTTGACGCAGTAAAATTCTGGCACTAGTCAACCGCAAATCTGACCAGAGCGTTCTGAATGCCTTTACTTCCGGATTCCCTTCGTCTTCTGGCAGCTGTTCTCGCGATAGAAAGTGGTCAATCGCCACCCAGATTACCATATCCGTCTTCTGTGCTGTTTGTAACTTTCCGGGATCGCCCTCCAGTTCAATACTATTAACTCCGATCATGTCCTTGTGAACTTCATCCATGTGTTGCGTTCGGGAAAGCTGATCGGGAACATAGTTTTCACTTTCAGATACATGACGAATTGTGAAGCCAAACTCCTGTAATCGCAACGCTTAACGAGGCAGCTTTCCTCGGGGGTCTTTCGCCGATTTAATCCACTCCAACGGTTTGTGGTCAGTCTCCACTTGGAAACGTCGGCCGAGCAAGCACGGTCTCCATTTTTTCAATGCCCACATGATCGCCAAACACTCCTTCTCTGTCGTTAAGTAGTTTCCTTCAGTAGGAGTTAATACTTGATTGGCATATTCCACAACACCGCCTTCTTGCTTCAGTACAGTTCCATCACATACATGTTGATCAAATCGTATATTTTAAGTGACACTAAGGTGATGTAATGCGACGCCATAAACACTCTTTTTGAGCCTGTATCAGACAGTATAAATAAGTAACTTTATTAATGTGGCGACTCAGACATTCATTTAAGATGCGGCGGTCGTGATAAATCCAAATTATGAATGAACATGGTGTTACTGTTATTCTGCTTCATGTACAGTCACTCTGTGAATACATTGAACTGCGTTAAAAATGTTGTTGGTTTACTCGTTGTGCAATGGCTACTTCGTTAAAACTGGCTCTGGGGTTGAACTAGATAGATTCATGGATATTATTGCGTATTCGAAACTGATATAGACTATAGTATAATCATAAAAATGTGTCTATCGCAACGAAGAACCTAAAAACATTATTGGTTAGCTTCACTGTCCGAATTATTTTTCAAAGTTAGACCTTAATGCGACTGACTTACAGATTATCTTTGTTGTTAACTCCCGTGAGGTTGTAGTAGCATGTGGCTGTGCTGGGGATTCTTTGAAGATTCCGGCTGCAACCGAACACTTTAGCTTGTTTTTCTACACGCATGCTCCTTTGTATGCCTGCTATACAAAGCCTGACTTATTTACACTATCTCCCTCTTCAATGACGTATCTAGTTACGTGACAGCTGTCAACAATCAACCTACCAACGCTTTTCTGTCGTTTTTCAGTCGATACAGTTTTTACCGTTTGGACTTGATTTGATTCCTGTAACTTTTCTGACGGTTATTAATCATATTACTTCAGGATTTGTTATTATGAAGATTTATCACGAGCAAGTGTTGATTTCAGCTCTCAATAAACACTGACGTGGCAATTGATTACTAGCACTGTTTTCTACCTTTTTTTAAAGAAATTGTAATGTCACTCCTAATTTGGTTAAATGAACATTTTATCAAACCTGCATTACCTGTCTTGGTTAGTTAGCTGACAATGGACTTGACCCATAACCAAATCGATCAAATTCCATAACAAATAATGATCCGCCGACCGCTTTGAATGGGTGGCAAATTCTAATGTGATTTTTGTAATATTGTGGTGGATTGCCAGGCCGGAGGGGCGGGTATTCAAACACTCGGCGGAATGCCTCAACGCAGGGGGAGGCACGTCCACAAAGCTTCAACGATGGGATGTCGGACAACGGGGGCAATCGGATGAGTCATCACCCGATCGGATCGGACCAACGGGCAAGACATGACAGGCAAATAGAATGGACGACCTAATCGGAGGCTAGATTATTCCAACACTCGGGGGAATATCTCGACACGGCCATGGAGTACAGTCAAAGCTCACAGTGGATAGATGGAGGACAACACGGGCGACCGGACGAGCCATCGCTCAACGGAATCGGACCAATGGACGAAGATTGGCAGGCGGAAAACCCCCGTATAGAAGGCGCTGTTCACCCACATAAACCACCCAGAAGTGCACACGAAGCGTGAGCGGAAACCTCGGGGTGTTGTGGACTAGAATTCTGACTCATAAACGCGAGCGCGCGTGTGGCATGTGAACCAGCGTGTTGGACAATAAAGATTGTGCTTTATTGGACACCTTTTCGCTACAATATCACTTCAGGTATATACCCATTTATGCCAGAAAATGTCGAACCAGTGTACGCTATTTTGCTCATAAGTGATTTTGTGCGAGAAAAACTCCATCAGCAAACGTTATCTTAATAGGCAAATTTTCCGCGATCATTTTCACCAAAACTTCATCCGGTTTTATTCATTGTTGTTTCACTAACCGATATTTGTGTTGTCTTGAAGATAAAATGAACGCCCCGTGATTAGTGTATACCTTCTGCTGAGTATTGCAGTGTGGGCTATGCGCAAAACCGACTAGAAACGTTAGTCGTATTCTGGACTGTTTTTCGAATGCACAAGTATTTTTTTGAATAGAAGTTTACGACTATTACTTAACACGATGTACTGAACTTCACATCTCCATACCTAGAATTCAACGATGGACTATGACGCTCTGTGCTAAAGATGATTTAATTGGATATCAAAGTGCTGAAATGACTCATCACATCGATCATTTTCTGTCATTCTAAATTTGAAGAATTGAATGACACAGATTGTTCAATTGTTCAACCCCTGTCTTTGACCAACTTGTCACTAATTTGTGAGATGAGACCTTTTCGTGGATCTGTCTTACTGGAACTTGGAAATGGAATGCGCCCAGATATTGAACAGGGGTTTCCTGTACTTTATGCAAGGTGAGAGGAGATTTTTGTCACGCTTGATAAAATTTTGTACATTTCGAATGGTATATTTGGAAAGATTTGCGTCCCTCACATCTCATGAGCGTCAAGAAAATGAAGTCTTTGGTCCAAATTCTCTAATGGTGGACACGAATCAACTCGGAGATTTCTGCACCACTAAGTGTTGTGTAAATTCTTCTGGTGAACTGAAGTTTGAATGTTCATAATTAGACTCCTGGACAGTGTCAAGCGATTCCTGAGAAAGAACTCGTGCTAATTATGGCGGTTCGTTTCCATCACAGTTTAGTGCATTGATGACTAGTGACATATTCTCGATGATCGGTGGGGTATCTTACTAAAATACTTCATGTAGAATTTACGATACAACTGTTGAAAAAATTATTTAGCCGGGAAGGTGTGCCGCTAACTGTGGTCTTTTATAGCGGCACACTTTACTAACGAAAAATAATGTAACTGGCCGGCACGAATCGGTTGTAGTCATTTTTCACTGCTCCTCGACAATTTCAGTCGAATGGGCTAGCCAGAATCTTTGTCCACATCCTGAATAGCACTAACACGGTTACCAAACTGACGTGTTTAAATTATATTGATTGCTACAATATGATGAGGCTGTCCACATTAGAAATGATGAAAGGCCAGATGTTGTATATCAACTATGATTTACGCCCATCTACCGGAATTATTGTTGGAAGTATTGAAAGCAGAATGCTTTGGATTCCTGATATTAACGATCACACGATGCACCCAAGACATGTAGTTTAAGTAAACACCGGTAACGTTATCAAGAAAAATCTAGATGTTGATGCTAAACCAAATCAAATCAGTAGAGAATTTAGAGGAAAGTCAAACACAGACGAAGATCCTCCAATGATAACTTATGCATTAGACGTTTGGAACAAACGCAACACAGCCCACACATTCAAACAAACACCCGCATCGAACTTTAACATGGAGTGGGTGAAGGAATCTGACGAGATTGTTGAATACGAGTTTAGATACGCATGACCTTGATTTGTACGTTTAAAATTAGTCAGTAAGTGGTTGATATTATATAACGGCGTAGCAATCATTGATTCGATTGCTAGCGTCAGAGTTAGCATGGAATCAATTCCATTAATTATATGTTGTCGGCATAAGAGTAAGCAGCGAAATATGAGTGGCTGAACCACACTACTCATCAGAAACAAAACTGTTCGGTCAAACTCGAAGTAACTACTAAAGAACGTGTTAGCAGAATTCCAGAAGGAACAGTCAATGGGGAATTTTGTCTTAGACGTTTGAGGTTATTACTGACCAATAGTCCGCACCGTTATGCTGTCCAAACACGTCGTTTTGATTCAGGTCAAAGTTAAACACGTAATTCCTTTCGGCTTACTCAGTAACTAGTTATTGTGCAATACGCATCCTTCTCAGGACCACAAGTTATTGAGATTGATTCGTAAAAATGTGACCGGTGTTACAGTCTGGTTGATTTATTTCGGAAGATGCAAGTCATCTAACAAGATGAACGATAAAGTCACTGGACATAATTCAGCAGTTGGGATGGGTGTTCGAGGGGGGGGGGGACGGCAGCTATGTTCAAAACTCTTCAACAGTAACTGACTTTGACAGGACGATATGTATACTATAAATACATGACTCTGATAGCTGTAGGAAGTCACGGCCAAAAGTTGAATGACAGGGGAATATAAACTAGTAGTGCACAACTAGGCAATGGTACGTGCCTGCAAACACACCATCTTCAATGCTAAAAGGATGCATACTGAGGATGAGTGACGTTCTCGTTAGTGATCAGTGAAAATACTGGGGTTAGTCGAAGGAAACCGTCGGCGGATACGGAAAACTCTTCAGTCGATACTACGAATGTTAACAAGTGTTGATTGTTTTGGGAAGACCTCATTACGATATGAGCAGTGCTGAGCTGTATAGCAGTGTTTGTGAGAGAAGAACGACTAGCAATCCGATGTAAGGGTTTGGAAGATTGAGCCGCATAAGCTCCTACAGAAAGGGCGTGGGTTCACACTCGGGCAGTGGTCACACTCATCTATCACTGCCTAGATGCTTATTTAAACTAGTGCCACTCTAGACATAACTGCTGCTATTGACGATCTTCCGTTGATGGGAGCCGGTATTGGCTATTCACGACAGCTCCTTTATGGCAATCCGGACCCCGAAGAATTTGGTGACTGCCGAATACATGGCGGGGTTTTGGCGGATGGAATCCTAATATGGAATTTCTAGTCTTCTTGTCTAACTTCGTAGCTCACCTGGCACAGACAATTCCGCGTAACGGCACGAGCTTCCAGTCACTAGCTTGAATGCAGTCGATGCTAAAAAATACCAAGAATGTTTCACTTCATACGCGACAACGTTGTCACATTGTAGTGGACTATCAAGCAGGAGGCGCGAGTATGCCAACTTTCGGCGAAATACCTCAACGCAGGGATGAAGTGCGTCCAAAAGCCCGCAGCGAGCAGATCGAGGACGGCGTGGGTGACCGGATGAGTCATCGTTCGACTGGATCGGACAGACGGGCGAGATATGACAGGCAAAATAGAATGGACGACCAAATCGGAGGCTCGATTATTCCAACACTCGGGGGGATATTTCGACACGGCTGTAGAGTACGTTCAAAGCCTACAGTAGATAGACGGAGGACAACACGAGCGACCGTACACGCCATCGCTCAACGAAATCGGATAAACGGACGAGGAATAGCAGGCAGACAACCCCCGGGTAGAAGGCACACGACGTGTGCGCGGAAACCGGGGGTGTTGAGGACTGGAATTGTGAGTCAAAATCGCGAGCTCGCGTGTGGCGTGGTAACTAGCTCTTTGAACAATAAAAATTGTGCCTTATTGGACGCCTTCTCGCTACATTAGATCTCCTTCAGTAACATATGCAAGTGATTGGATGGAATGGTTATTCACAAGACCAAACCATCTTTGTCACGAGCTCAAAATTGGAATATTTCTCATCTCTTAAAGTCTATCAGCTTTTGAACCAACCTACCTAACTGAACTTACCGAGTCTATTTTTGCGGTCGTGTCCACATGCCCACATTTTACCGGGATTTGCAACTTTAATGCAGTTTCTGCATATTTCATCTATCACCGAACACATTAATGTCTAACCCTCATTAAATACACCAAATTTGCATCAGTCACCCGGTCTGACCAGGTTTCCAGCCTCAGGGGAGGCTCACTATAATATTTGATCACGACAGACTAATTGTAAATAGGGAACAAGTTCTAGCTGGAGGTTAAATTCGACACAATAAAAACAGAAAGCCAGTCATTTCGAATTACATACAAGTTTACATTCGACAATACGCGAAGCAATTAATCAAGAGATGTGAAACAGCAAAACATCAATCACACTTTTCAACTGCTCAGAAAGTGGAGGGGCTCTGCTGACTAAAATACGTCTTCCTAGGGAAATAATGTTTGGAAATGTAACGTGTCTACAGATGAACGGGCACTTTTTAATCATCCGATCACTAAGCTGCAGTTGGAATCGACCAGCAAACACTTGGTAAGAGAGGCCACGGAAACTGCAACTCGCATATTCCACAAAACCTCAATTATAAACCGTTTGAAGAGGATGGGATACCACTCTCTCAGGTTCTAACATGCAACGGCAATGAATAATGTAGACATTGGTTGAAGAACTGCTTACAGAAGTTGGCGATCGTCTAATAAAGATTAGCCAACTACCAATTATTAAGACATCATTTGGATAGAGTAACGTGTCTTTTAATTTGAAGTAGGTAACGATAGGGAAAATTAAATCTAGTGAGCCCATATTTGTAACTAGGAGTGGTGTGTAACGGGCAGATTCGCCTGCGAGTAGTACAGCACGTTTCGTACGAACAAAAACCAAAGGGTAGGTCGCAACACCAGGAACTAGAAGCGACAATTGGAAACGTGTATATACACTACGTATGACGTGTCACCAAAGAGGATTTAGCCATACTACCGCCAAGGATATAAATACACAACAGTCGTGCAAAATAATGTTTGTATTCGCTGTTCTTTATTTTCAAGTATCTGCTCTGGATAGTTTGAAATAAACAACCTCCCAGGCCAAACACCTTTTGTTGTCACAAAAGAAGTATGCCACACGCTTAGCTCTGAACAATTGTGCGAGTTTCACGACGAAAACTGGTCAGGTCACACTTGTTCAGGTTATACTTTAACATAAGTTAGGAGGAGACCAACCTTAACGCACATCAAAATTCCCCCCCTGTCTAATGTGAGAAGCATTCAGCTCAATTGTGTGGAAGATGGTCAGAACACCTTGGGGAACAGGATATATTAATTTGAGCGAGTTATTTGTGTGAACTTTACACATCACTTTCCTGAGAGCATTACTCTGCCCTAATCAGGACGACAGAACGATTTAAAAAAAAAACAAGCCTATAAACAAATTCATTAAAGATAGAACAGCACATCACGATAACGAGGTCACAAAACTGAAGAAGGTCACATGCAGCTTAACGTTTTTGTTACGTGACCTAACAGCAGCACAACACAATTCGCGAACAGTGTGACAAAAGTGGAGAACAGTATGACATGATTCAAACAGTGTAAAAAACCTAATCGGTTCTCCCCCTAAATTTTGAGGCTTCATCGTTTACTAATGTAATTTTTGCGTCACCGATTGGTCGACGGCGAATAGTTGTAAAAGTACACTTAATCGGAAAAACGTCGTTTTCCACCTCGTTGATTTTGGTTATACGATGCATATAGATTGTCAGCGCTACAATGTTCATCAGTCGGTGTGATATTTGTTAACAGCTAACAGCAAACGAACGTAGTTCACGGTACCTGTAACATCGCCATAATATAACCCACAGGTAACATTCCCATGTGTTAAGGAGTCAGACCATGAGGAAGTGACGAGCATGTACTGTTCACAAACCCGACTCACTTTGGAGGCCCGACGTCGGAATTCCGATGAGCTGTCTTCGTCTTCGTCCACCTTCATCATTGGCACAATCAGAAGGCAATCCGCACATCGCAAGTGCGACCACAAACAAATGCGAATATTGCGGACTATTGAATAACGGTGAGTAGTACGAATTCAACCGACAACTTACACACATCGATGCGTCATTAAAACAGGCGCTTTAACCGCTATCTGAGGGGGATCACCAACTATAGACGGCTCGAAAATTCCAATATTTGGCTGAGACCGACACCCATAACTAGGAGAGTCAACGCACCCAGTGTATGCTTTCGATCGAGCGGGATTATTGTAACCAAGTCGACTGGGTGATCCTGACCAGTGTATCTCAACCCGCCGAAACGAAAGACCCCGTCTAACAATCTTAGGCAGTAGATCAGACAACCATGCATAATGGTACCGTGAGAATCGAATGTTGGCATGGGTAAAACTTTTTAACCCGAAAATCTGACAAACGTGAGAATCATGAAGCTGACGATCGGTAACCTCATTATCGTTTAGGTCAACAATCAGTGTGTGGTAAAATCGTTCCAGAACGCCCCGAAAATCCAGCAAAAAGCAGCCACCACAGAACTGATGGACAAACAATATTTAAGTGTACAATATAATGGGTCGCAAATCACCGATAGAAGCACAATCAGATATAACGCGAATCTCTTTGAGTTTAAAGACCGGACATACGTGTGATCTCGTGTTACATCATGAACGGTGTCAAAACGGAGGTAGGCAAGCGAGTTCGAGGGTCTACAAGCAACGGTCGATTTAACCGGAAGTGTGTGGCTTAATTTGCGTTACACAGGAACATAACATGAGAACAAAATATCGGGCAGCAGACATGTGAACTTTCCAAGTAACATAAGTACTATGTGCAATCATATTTTTTAGAACTATTTTACATAACATGCTTCATGCGGAGCAGCAAAACCACGAAGTCGTGTTATGAGCATCAGTACAAAAAAGCTCCACTAGTTCCGCTACTCGCAAACCCAAAAGCGGACCGAATAAAGCACCCGGCTGAACAGTAAATAGCATCTGCTCTGAAACATACGAGTGGGCAGGGCAATATAAATATGCAATACTTGATCGACTGCCGTTTCAGTCAACTTTGTTTTGCCAGCAATCACCGTCTAGTCAGGCTATTTGGAACATCTCTCCCTGTTGTAATGGTGATTAGAGCTGATTATTGCCTCAAACAAATTTAACCTCAGGCTAATAGGCATAGTCAGATATATCCTCCAATAATCATCCGATATGGTGATCAAACGATGACATGCATCGATTCGTTTCACAAAATACGACGATCAACACGGTGCAATCACTTAGCACGGTCGAAACGACTAAGAAATCGAGCAACATCAATGGATAAAAAATCAACAATGCGGATAAAACAAACGGCACGCCACCCGATGATATTGAGCAAGCCACCGGTCGACGAGGATAGATGAACGAGTTGATCAACGGAGTCAAGTGCTCGTTACAAATACATTGATCAAAGTCCAGTCTTAGTCTTGGTTTCACGGAAAGCTGCTCAACACAGATTGACAGTGTCCTACCCAACACCGTCTTCAACACTACAGCCGGCCGTCCGGACCCTGAGAACGTTCGTGCCATCCAGCACATGCCACCTCCGAAGGATGTTTAATCGCTTCGCTCGTTCCTGGGTCTCGTCAGTCATTACGGCTTTTTCATGCCTTGGTTGCATGACGTCCGAGCGCCTCTGAACCAACTTCTCAGAAAGGACACACAATGGCACTGGTCGCCGGAGTGCGTACGAGCCTTCGACAAAATCAAGTCCATGCTGGGATCAGAACTTCTGCTGACTCACTTCGATCCCAGCCTCCATATCGTCAAAGCGGCAGATGCCTCCAACTTTGGTGTTGGTGCCGTGATTTCTCATGTCTTCCCCGATGGGTCTGAGAAAGCCATCATGCATGCTGCACGCACTCTAACTGATGCAGAGAATAACTATGGTCGAATCGAAAGAGGCTTTGGCACTCATCTTTGCTGTGAAGAAGTTCCAAAAGATGATCTACGGTCGCCACTTTACCCTTCTAACAGACCACAAGCCACCTCTCCTCATCTTTGGATCAAAGATGGGTATACCTGTGTACTCTGCCAGCCGACTGCAGCGCTGGGCCACCATCCTTGTCAACTACGACTTCGACATTTGCTATCGTCGAACTGAGGATTTCAGCCAGGCTGACGCCCTTTCTCGATTCATCAGCAACCAGCGCCCCGCTGAAGAAGACACAGTGATCGCCACTGTATCCATTGAGAACAACGTACGCCAAACACTTCCCCATGCAATTCACGCAACATAAACTACGGCGATGGACATCAAACTCGCTTCGCAAACTGATCGCGTGCTGCAACAGGCAATCAAATACGTCCAAACTCGATGGCCATCAACTCCACCAGCCGGTGAACTCCGTCAGTTCT
>JTDE01001615.1:20099-34855 GCA_014338405.1 Paragonimus skrjabini miyazakii | reverse complement strand
GAGATCGTCCCGCTGACGCACGCTTCAACCTCAGCTACCATCAACAATCTACGGTGCATTTTCAGCCATGGCCTCCCGGAGACGCTTGTCTCGAACATTGGATCGAAGGTTACCTCCGTCCATTTCAAGGAATTCTGCACCCAGAACGACATTCGACATCTGCATTCGTCACTATACCATCCACAGTCCAACGGTCAGGTCGAACGCTTCATCGACACTTTCAAGAAAGCACTTCTGAAATCTCGCGGGGAGGGACCAACCGAAGTGTTGTAAAGGTTCTTGCTCACTTACATAATGTTGTAAACCCTCCTAAACGATACGCTGATTCGTTCTCGATATAGTGGTGCGCTTGATACAAATCGGATTCTCGTCCCGGTACTAATTAACACGGAAATCTCGACCCCGAAGAATGCCGCAACCGTCACGCGATTTGTTCTTAAGACAAGCCAAAAGTCGCGTACAAAGGAAACCGCTTTGTTTCGCCCAACACGTATGCGACAAAGGCGAACAGTATAGAGTATTTATAGGGCGCGTAATGACCAAACATTCCCAAGACATCAAAGAGGACAGTTGTCGGGGAAAAAAGAGTTAGGGTCGCTAATGAGCATAGCGGTATAGAAGTCTCGACCGATTTGAACAGTTCCGCTAATTAGGACTCAGTCAATCGTTTTTCTTCTTTCTCAAGGCGGAGGCGGCTTGGGACGGTAATAGAGTGGGCGACCTAACACAGAACCACCCCGAATCCGGCGATTCCCAATGGGCTCTCGCTTGCAGAAGCTCTCATAGGCCGCAAGCTGAGGACAAAGTTCGATGCAATGAAGCCAATGGAGAAATTTCCGGGAGATACGCGGTAGCGCCCTCGACGTGGATTTGTCGTCGGCGACCGAGTATATGCAAGGGACTATCGCCCAGGTCGTCCCCACTGGATAGCAGCAACTGTCAAGCAACGGAATGGCACGGTACTTTACGATGTCAACGTAAGAAGCGACATCTGGGTGCGCCACGCCATTCCTCCAACAATGGACAAGCTCAGAATCAACTGCCTCTGGATCAACTCGACACCTTCGAGATCAGTCGCCCAACAGTACAAGTTCCCGCAACGGCTAGTCCAACGTCCTAAACCCCTAGACTAAGCAGAGAGCTGACAGCCTTGCAACAAAGGCTGTGGGCAGACCGCAAACGCAAGCCTACCTGCCCAATGCAGCTCGACCCTGTCAACAGTGGTACCAATAGTGCCCCACAGGGGAAGTGTTGGGAAAAGGCACTTTGTCCTAAAGATTCGCACTACTTGCCAAGGAAAATGGGTTCTTCATTTTCTAGAAATTTGAAAGCCCACCAGAATTCTCGAACACCCGAGAAGTTGCGCTCGCTTCTGATTGGTCCATTCGGTGGCCTAGGCTTAAGGCTACCTCAAACTTATATATACAGTTGCTGTGATCCACAATTTTGCCTTCCGGCTGAGCAGCAAATAAAACTCGTTTGAAAGCCGTCTTTTTCCTTACTTGTTGACGGGTTCTAAGTTGCGAGAGTTGGAATCCGATAATTGCGCTCTGATTTTCGTACCGCTTGAGCAGCAAACAAAACTCGTTTGAAGGTCGTCTTTTTCCTTACTTATTGGGGGTTCTAAGTTGCGAGGGTTGGAGTTCGATACTTGCGCTCTGATTTTCGTACCGCTTGCGATATCGTTGCGTTCGTTAGTGATAGAGATACTGCTCGTGTTCTTGCCTTTCTGTATCAGGTGGGGTCGTAACACCTTAATTATGTGGACAAAGCTATACAGTACGTCTCCGGATGAAGGCGAAACGGCATGCCAATCACAGACAGCAACTAGCAAGAACGAATAATGAAGGCTGATGTTGTCATATCCTGAAAAGTACGGGAACATTGAGTACGCTTTGTAACCTCAAATTGACAAGTGCTTCTGCAAGGCTGCAGTGTCTATGTGGAATAATAAAGTTATGGAGGGTGTTGACCGGCTTACATAATTGGGAAGCTGCATCAACGGTGATGAAGGTATAGGGTATGAGATAGAAGCGCCTATCTCCAAGACTAGGACGGTATTCACAGATTTAGGACACCTCCGGCGACAGAGGTATGTATCTGAGGCTTAGGTGTCGTGTTTGTAAGGCGATAGTTAGGACTGTATTGTTGTAGGGCTATGAAACTTGGCCACTCAGTGTAGAAGACATGAACCGCCTTCAAGTATTTGACCATCGATGTCTGCGTTCGATCGCGGACATCAAGTTGGACCAACGAGTAAGAAGCGAAGGAGGTGAGGAAGTGGGTATTTGATAGTGTCTACTAAGCGAGTTATTCACTTGTTCAGTCCTTACGTTTACGCAGACCATATACTATGTATGCCGGTTAGTTGTCTGCCACACCGAGCACTCTTTACTCACGCTGCGGCCAACTGGCGTAGAGTCCGAGGTGAACAGATGGCTTACAGAAATGAAGTTATTCACCATGAGGTTGACCACTGCAGATCGGGTTGGTATCCCTAGATGAGGATAGTACGACTCATATTATCGGTGGCTGGAGGCGTTAGGTGAGATGGAGGCTAGTCAGGCTCAGTGGCGTTAACGCTATCGTCATTTGGTCGCTTTGTCTTTAAGTAAACACATTTAATGACGTAGGGCAGTGAGGGTCGTAAGGTAACCGTCTTACTGATGACGCCTTACTTTCACTTACAGCTTGGTTGTTTGTTTGCGAGGTGTGGACACCCTGGTGTCGAATGTTTAACTGCGTACGTAGTTAGGTCCCCCCCTTTCCGTTTTTCTCTTCTTGGTCATTGCTTGTCTTTTTCTTCATGATCGTAAGGCAGTTAAACGTCAAAGACAACCACTGATGGATTGTTGTCAATGACGGTGGTGATGACAAAACCCTACCACGTCCTTCCGGTGCAACCTTCGTTGGGACCACAGTTCGATAATCCTCAAGAACAGGTAGTCTAAATCTAGTGGAGGAGGATCAAACGAATCCTCGCTTGTTTGCCACAAAAGTGTGACTAGATTTCAAACTCTGGTTGTGACAAAGATGTATACTACTGACAAATTCTAACGAGACCGAAACTCGCGTACAGTTCTCTTTATCAAAAATGACCGGCTGCAAAGTTTGAGAAATTAGAAGCTGTGATCGGTTATGGGTAACGTTTAAGTCATCAACAGATCTACTTCCCTGAAAATCGTTTAAGAAAGAGACAAGCAAGCAGACTGCGAACAGCAACCGCAGTATAAAAAAAAAGAGACAAGTACAAGTCTCGAAATACCGTGAGTGGTAATTAAGAACAGCAACGAAAACTCTAGTGTCTGTTGTAGAGTGAATATATGAAGGACACACTAACGAATAGATCCAAAAACTGTCTGTTGCGCTCGTGTTTGATTCTCTGTTTCGGAAGCCCATAAACTATGACACCCATGAGCAGTAGCTCCGACGACTTTTTGAATGGGAGTGATTGATATGATCAGATAAATACAAGGTGTGGGGCACCTCTTCAGGCCTTAATAATAAACTACAGCTTCACATTTTTGCTCAAGGTTTGTTTAGATAACATCTATATTAGAACTTTTATTTATCTGTGATAATCTGAACACCCACTTACAAATAACGATTCCTCACAGATAGTGAAAAATGGTAAATGGATATTTAGAATCTTCCGTATCGCAAACGGTATACAAGCTTAAATCAGTAACGTTTGTCGGGACCGTGTCATGTGGTGTGTATTTGCGCCTGTATTCGTCGTTTACGCTGTTCTGATCTGGTCCAAAAATGTCATGCACGTCTGTAATTCGGTCGCATCAAGTCACATCCAGTGGGAACATTCCAATTATAAGAGTGTGCAGTTGCTGATCGTGTGGGCATTCGGATGTAGAAAAGGGTCGTAGGGCCGGTGAACGTATGTGAGTGTATATGCAGATGGGGGCAATAGGCATCATTTAAATCAAATTGCGGGAACTACTTGACATGCGATGCGCCGAGCGAGAGACGATGGTTACACATTATAGCCGCTTCCCAGACAGTCTGACCATCAACGCCATCCGACAAGCGATCACTACAGCCTCTTCGCTCAATTTTCAGCCGACAAATTTACATTTGTCAACAGATGAATTCTGAGCGCACAGTGAAGACGAGGCGAGCACGAACAACAACATGGTATGAGCTCGCTGGCATTTTGTGTACTGTGCATAGGCCTACATATTTCATTGCGCGAAACCAACTACCATCCCTAATCTCGTTCATCGCAGGTCTCAGCCATGTTATTCAGAACAATGAAACCCGTCTGAGGAGGCTTCAGATCTCACAGAAAGCGCCAGTAGATAAAGTTGTCGAGCAAACTGTAAGACCGTTCCTTTGAATGCACTTCTTCGTGAAGTAACACACGTTATTGACGAGGGCATCAATAATAAAAGCTCAACCTAAATGTGAGGCCGAACAACAGTATTAGTTGACCTGATACGTACAGGGGTGGAGATGCCGGGGTGAACACAATTTTGCTTCAGGTATCAAGAAAAAACTACTCAAATTAACAGTGGGAGGAAATTTTCGAGTGCAAAGAGGGAACTTGATGAACAGTAGGATAGCTCGTAATCGTCAGAAAGAAGCTATTAGGGACCGGACACTATATTTTGTCAAGTCTTTGACTTAAGGGCCTAACTTGTAAAGCAACAGAAGAGATCAAGAGGTTCGTCATTTATTTAAGTTCAATTTAATATTTCAATTCAGATCACGTCCACCTGTTCAGTGTTCAACGAAGAAAACGGTAGACGACTAGTTATTGATCTGTTTAGCATGAATGACCACTGGTGAGGTTTCCAAACCGTTCATTTAGATTAACAAGTTAACGACATATGTGAGCCGTCCCACTGTGTCAAAGCACAGCTCCTTCATGACAAAGCAGAAATGAGCAGAAACATTGAGGCCTAACGTAACAAAGCTTTTCTGCTGCGAAACACAGACAACTATGATGTGACAACAACTACACACTTGGACTCACAAGCAGCACTTCTCACAATGTTTTCATTAACCGGGTATCTCAATCCAGTTGTATCAATTTCTGCACGAGCTGGATCTCACTACTTTGACTGTTCATATGAAGACCTCCAAATGTGCACATATTTGACCCGGGACACCTTTGCACAATTGCCGCCTCGAAATTTGGCACACAAAGTACACACGCTTAGATTTGTCACATTTTCTATTGGCGTGTCGTCGCGCAATTGATTGACTAGTTTAAATTTCCTCGAACCTACAGCCTCTTTTGCCTAGATATGAACAAAATCGTATAATCATATTTCATGTTAATTTGTTAGCGTCATATTAGACGCACATGGATTGATTACGCCGTGCGCAAACTATTATGTAATCAAAGAGGCATCAAAATTTAGGAGGCACACAACTAGATAAAATGAATTAAGATTACCTTTTGCATTTTAATGAAAAGTGATTACATGCGGATGCCACGCTTACACAAGCTCCAACGTGCATGAATCAATACGTCATAATCTCTGTACCGCCGGTGGGACTGCAGGTGATGGTGACTTTAACACGGAGCCTGTCAGGCATAATTCAACGGTGTACGCCTGGTTCGTCAACCCAGATCGACTCAGAGTCGCACCAGACTAGACGATTAACTGGCTGTTCCCTTGCCGTCTGCTCGTCAGGGTGACAGGCGGACGCGCGCATGTAATTGCCTACGAGATAAGGACGTCTTAATAAACAGTTTATGATGGCAGGCTAAGATGCACGCACTACATATAACTGAATCCCCTGCAAGAGTAATCTGAAACGCTGGCAAGAGCAAACAAACCGTGCCTAGTTATCCGAGTAGTGATATGAACCTCAGGAATGCGGAATGCGACGGTCCAGATTAGACGTTATTTACATAATGCCATATCAATACTTCGAATTAGTCATATTTCGTATCCTGACTGCAGTAGAGACGCAATCCACAACTGCGCTCGGGAATAAATTTTCCAGGCCCAACGGTTGCCACGATCCACGTTACCAAATTGACAGCTCCAAAGGTCAATTTATTCACTTAAGTGTCCTCACATTCAACTGTTAGAAGTAATTATGTGACAAATCGCTTCAGATTTTGCTCGCTTGACTACTAAAATGAGGTTATGTAACTGATCGGAGATGGACAAATGAAAACAGACTGTTCGCCTGATCTAACTAGAGAAAAAACGCGGAAAGTATTACAGCAACTGGTCTGCATTTCCACATGTGCATCTATCGAAGGGGTGCACTGAATTCACTACTATACTGGAAACAGAGATTCTCAAGACAACGCTGAAAATGCGGTGCACGATTTACGATTTCCGTTAATAAATTGTCCACAAGTTAACGCTCGATATTTCCACCGTATATTTTTTGGGCAGAAACTAGCGAAGGAGACGCCTGATGTGTTGAGTATCAGCCGAACTGGAACCCAGTGATGATGAAGTGGTTGGATTCTCTAAGCGATGCATATCGAACGGTGTCAGTACTACAGTCATCCGTGGATAAGTCTGTGTGTGCGATTTCGATATTGTCACTGGCGTGAAGCAGGGTTGTGTCCTAGAACCCACCCTATATAGTTTATATTCGACTGTCATACTAGCAGTTGCTTTCCGGGACTCGGTGGAGGACGGTGTTGAAGTTGAGTACCGGACAGATAGGGGCCTGCTGAATATCCGACATTTGGGTGCACCAATCCGGCTAAACACCTCAATGATGCGCACGCTTCTGTTCGCAGATGACATCATCATCATCATAGCAACCATCAGCCTAACCAAAAGGTACTGTGACTCGAGCTACCACTCACCACAACAGTAACGTGGAATATACTAGAAGAAAACGCCACTAAGAAGTTTGAAAATTAGTAAAAGAAGTCCAAGACAAACAACTAAAAATGGTATGAATGCAGGTACGCCACTGACTGTGACACACCGCCAACTCGGACAGCGTCTCTAACCAGCGGTTTGCTCAGTGGAGCAGTCAGGGTCTTTCTATTTCGTGTCCACGTTGTTGCTTGACCACTATGTGGTTTCACTCAACTGTTGGTGGTCTCAGTATATAACACCCAGTATGGCAAACGCTCAGCTGGCATACGGAGTATGACCCAACCATCGCAAGCTATGCACTGTGAGAAAATGACCAATTGATCGCGCATCCCGAGCGTTCCGGAATACGTGCCGACGAACTGCCACATTGCTCACGCGATCAGTCCACTTAACATGGGTCAATTCGCGGAGACAACGATGGTCAAACACAGCAAGCCTGTTAATATCTTCTTTGCGAACAGACCACGTTTCCGAACCATAAAGCAAAATGGAACGTACACAGGCATTATATACCCTTCCTTTCAGCGACAATCGAACGTCCTTTCGACGCCACAGATGACGCAGTTTGGCAAAGATAACTCGTGCCTTTGCAATCTTCGTTGATATCTCATCAGCAATACTACAGGCTGACGAGATAGTGTTACCCAAGTATGTGAAACTGTCCACAGTCTCAAGCGGGTTACCTGCAATGAAGAAAGTAGGAGTTGAAGTGCTCCAGTCTTGAAGCGATATTTTGCATTCTGAAGGTGCAAATCGCATTCCATACAAACCAGCTCGATCGCTCAACCTGTCCAGCATGGTCTGCATGTTTTCGGCAGAGGGGCTAAGTAAGATAATTTTGTCCGAGCGCCAGGAAGAAGTTCAACACCCAGTTCACTGGACTCCTCAAGGGAACCCTCCGGAATGTCGTCCATGACGAAATTGGACACCCCTGACGAACACCACTAGAAGTGATGAACGACCGAAACAGTCGTTCATAAACTCCCACCCTGCTTGCAGAGTGAGCATACAGTGATTTCAACAGATTCACGTATTTCCCTGGTGCTTCCTTGTAAAGAAAACAGTTTCAGAGAACGTTACGAGCAACTGAATCGAAAGCTGTTTTCAGGTTCAAAAGGACCACGGCCGTCAGCTGCCTGTAAGAGTGCTGATGTTCTAAGATTCGTCACAAGGTAAAACTATGATCAACGCACCATCGACCCGATCAGAATCCTGCCTGTTCATCACGTATCTGACTTTCTCTGGGCTTAGTGGGTCGACGTGAACTGAGTCTAATGAGTAACTTGGACGCAATAGACATCAAACTGATACCCCTGTGGTTGTCACATAGACTTCGGGCCCCTTTTTTGAAAACGGGAATTACTGTCGATAAGCACCAATCACGAGGCACCTCTTCAGTCTCCCAGATCGTCTGAAGGAGTCGCGTCAGTTCTGATATAAACCTCTCCCCACCATCCTTGAAAACAAAAGGGAAGAGTAAGTCTGGTCCAGGGGTCTTATTACACTTCAATAACTTGAGTCACAGGGCTACTTTGCTTCCCACGGAGGGTCATCTTGAACGCAATAACTGACCATTCGGGTCCTGTCGTCCACATGCTCTGGTTGAGGCCAACTGAACTGTTCTTCAAAATGTTCAGCCCACCTGTCAAGTCGGCGCGATTGACTGGTGAAAAGTGAACCAACTTTTTCAAATAAGGTCTCAGTTACACCGACTGGACGACCAGTACAAGTACGGATCAGGGAAGAAAGCCTTCAGCTATTCCCAGATATGAAGGCTTTTCCCCATCTATTTCGATTATTCGACCGAATAGAGCACACGGTCTTTTCGCAAGCTTTTAGTCAGCCTGCGTTTAAGTTCGTCATTATATTCCGAACCAGGTGGGATCGAACGACGCTTGTTCATGAGGTTTACTGACGTGATGGAAATCCAGTTCTGCCGCAACTGAACGGCTCCTCCGGAACATACCTGTTCACAGCATGTCTTCGTAGTTGCGGCGATTTGCTCCCAGTGTTCGTTCGGATCACACGCCTCAGCGAATTGTTCACCAACGCCTTCTTTACACTCCCATCGCTCGAATGTCAGTTAACCACCTTGCATTTACGAACGTACGTCCTCTGGGCAAATGAAACAAACAGAACGGGCACACAGAACAACATGGTCCGAGTCCAGGCGGTTGCTCCAAAAAGCATGACAATCCTTAACAGAGTGGCGCCACCTGTAACTGATTGCTATATGATCCAACTGTGCCCACGATTGAGAAGCACACAGAGGTTCCTATGTAACACAGTGCCTCTTCCTATGTTGAAATGTGGTGCTCGAAATATATAGACCGTGGAATGCGCACAGCTGTAATAGTCTTTCGCCAATCTGTGCGTTGTGCCCGGATACCAAACATACCTCCCAGCCGCTTCTCATTCGAAGACAGACGACCAAGCTGAGTATTAAAATCGCCCGCTAATACGATGATATCTGAGTGATTAGTTTGCTTCAGAAGGTCAACGAAAGCGTTAGAGAAGCACCCTTGGTAACATCCGAACAGCTGTCTGTCGGAGTGTACGCCGATATAATGAATGCACAACGCCTTTCTGATCTGTATCCATAGACTTTAACCGACGTATTCGGTCTGACAGCGCACAAGTGACTGTTCACTGAGATCCGATCGAGCAAACATTGCTCCGTTCTGAAACTCAGTGCGATTCCCATCCCAGCTTGACCACGAGACTTAGCTTCGGCATTACCAGAAACCCTGAGATAGAAGTGCTTGGATCGAGTTATCTGGATATGGGCTCAGGTGAACAACCGTGTCAGAATCGTTGATTCGCGTCTCCCACACACAGCACACATCAATACCCGGACTTGAGAGAGTACTTGCCAGAGCAGCTTGCTGACCGACTTGTCGGAGAGTGCAGACATTGGAGGCGCCAATGTTTACCAGTTGTCTTGGCCCCAGAAAACAGTTATCGCCCGAAGGCATATGGAAGGCAGAAGGAATACGGGGCAAAACAGTAGGAGAAAGTCGAGACCGGTTAGCAATGTAACTGTCGAGAGAACGATAACTTCCGATACTTCCTGTCGTTTATGCCGCGGAAGGAGGTTGACTAGAGGGATCCCACCCCGTGTCTCTGACTCAAAAGTCTGACCTGCAGGACAACAGGATATAGGGTTATCTTGGGGGATCTCACCCGGAGCCAATGACTCAATAGTCCGACTCCGTTGGCAGTGAGGGGCTTACCTAGCTTTCAGGCGTCTGAAAAGATGTCTAAAAAGACCAAAGCCTGAAGATGGTCACTAAGCTGTGTCTACCGCACAATGATGCTGAATATACTGTTGTACGCCAGTGAAACCTAGACCTTGTAACCGCGGAAGGTGCGTTATCTGGGCCGTTATCATTTGTAATGCCTAAGACGCATCTTGGGTATTCGGTGGTCGGACATGGACGGGATGGAAGCCCTGTTGATGCTGAATCAGCTACGTTGGCCAGGTCAGGTCCGCCGGATGAGCGATGACCATATTCCGAAGCAGCTACTGTATGGACAACTGAAATCAGGTAAGTGAAATTCTGGTGGTCAAAAGCGGAGACACCAGGATGTTATCCAGATAAGTATTTCACGTTTTAACAGTGATTTTACATGTTAAGAAGAGTGAGCGTTGAACCGGACGGTCTGCAGAGATATGATCCTGACGTGCGTCCGCAGTTCAATGAGCAGTAACTGCGGGGCCGTGAACGAAAGCGCGAGGTACGTAAGGGGATCATCGGTACCATAGGTCGTGGTGACATGACTATATGGCATGGTCGTGTACGGCCACGAATGCGTTAGCCATTTGCAATTAGGTCCTCAACGTACTCATCGTACACCGTTGGTCAAGAGACAAGAACGTTAGGGTCAAGTAGGTCATATCAGTTATATCTTTTTTAAAACAGTTATATTCCTTCAATAATTTGAACAAAACAGTTAGAAGACGAAAACTGGTAGATGCTAGCATTTTGTATTGGCTCGTCAGTACCAAGTAACCAATAACACGGGAACCTTTCAATTTAACGTCTACAGTACTTCGTATGAACGAAGAAACCAACAATAACAAAAACGTCCAATCGTGTGATCTGAATGACACTCACTACGACTTAGGACCATGGCAACCTCAAGCTCAAAAATAACTGTTTTTGTACACACAACACAAGTTTCAACCGGTTTGTCGCGACGGCTTCAGCAAATTTTAAGGACCGTGGGTCGTGGTTGCGCACTATGCTGGTGAAGGCTGAGGTCAGGTCCACGTTATGGCCAGTTGACAGGATGTGTCGTCCAATCGACGAAGCTGGGGGCTTATGATTCTCTGTGGCTACAGTGTCCGGTTTTGAGACCTGTTTGTGAACCCACTTAGGTACATGTTCCTTCATCCTTGAGATCAATGATCTATCGGTTCTGCCTATGTAACTTTCTCCGCAGTTACATGAGAATTGGTAAACACAGTGTGATTTGGCGCCAATAGGTTGATCTCCTTTGACTGTAGGTACAGGTAACCTGCGAGTCTGATTAAGGACCCTCAAATCAGCTGCGTTGTAAGTACGCTTGAGCGAAGAGATAATTCGTTGGTTGTACGCATCGACGCGATATCCCCTTTGAATGGTAGCTCAATATATACTAGTTTCTTCGGGACCTCATCATTTTTACTGCTTTTGGGTCTCCATTCGCTATGGCGCTGAATAAAGCTTCTGGGATACCCATTACCCTCCAGAATCGTTTTAAACATTTCCAGCTCTTGCTCAACACAACCGGATGTGCAAATACGGCGTGCTCTGGTGAACAGTGTTCTCACTACAACCCGCTTATATTTCACTGGGTTGAAACTAGTGAAATGCATATACTGACCAGACGATGTTGGCTTCCTGTAAATGCCACGTTTTATTGTTCCATCGGATCTTCGTGTGATGAGTATGTCCAAGTAAGGCAGACTGTCATCAACCTCTGGTTCACACGTCATCTTGAGGTTGGGATGAACGCCGTTAAGCCGCAGGACAAATTGTTCAAAAAGCTTGCGACTTTTAGCAATGACCAGGGTATCATCTACATAGCGTCTGTAGTAGGATAGTTGTGAGATGATATCACTCAGTTGCCCTTCTATCATGATCATGAAAAAGTTAGCGAGAAAAGGGCCTAATGGACTCCCCATCGCTACTCCGTCGATTTGTCTGTACGATGTGTTTAGAAATTGAAACTAACATTCTCCGTACACAATAAAAGTAACGTTTTCAGATAATCAATTGGGATGGGCATAGGGATATTTTCGGAAAAAACAATCCGTTCACACACAAAATCAACGGTTTCTCTCAGGGGGACACTGGTAAAAGGAGATTGAACAGCTATGGAGCACATATGTTCATTCTTGATATTGATTCGATCCAACTCATCCGCAAGTTCCAGCGAGTCTTTGATACTACAACTGTCAAACTTTTGAATGGCTGGCTTCAAAATCTTGACCAACCATCTAGCCGGTTTGTGCTGAGGTGAATTAGACATGGCTAATATAGGTCGAAGTGGAATACCCTGCTTGTGGGTCTTAGGAAGACCGCACAGTTGAGGCAACGAGCAACCGCTGGGCTTTAGGTACTTGTATGTCTTTTCATCTATCAAGCCAGGTTTAAGAATTACTTCTAACTGGTGGCCGATTCTCTCTTCTATTAAGCAAATGTTTTCTTCCTTGTCTAGCAGTTGAAATTTTTGTCCATCACTCAGGATTGATAACATTTTTTCCACGTAGCTCGTCTTATCCATGACTACTGCTCCGGAGCTTTTGTTATTGTTGGTTTCTTTGTTCATACCCCCCGAAGTACTGTAGACGTTAAATTGAAAGGTTCCCGTGTTATTGGTTATTTGGTACTGACGAGCCAATACGAAATGCTAGCATCTACCAATATCCTTTTTTGTTCACACCTATCATCGACTACCGTTGTTTTGCAACTCGTCTGTTCCCCCTTTTCAGAAACCTGGATATCTGTGGCCTTCTACCTTTCCTTTTCTATAGCATTGTTGGTGTACTGTATGATGACTGTTTCGTTCTAGCCCAACCTTGCATTTTCCTTTACCGCCATATCCTCTCTAGAATGCACTTACATGTACTCTCATATTGAGTCACTTCTTGCATTATATGTTCAATTTTTTTTTTCAGTTTAGATCTTATCATTGAAGTCCCACCCCGTCTATTTCTCGAGAGATAGGGGTTTCAGTTTCCAGATAGCCTATGGATTGGTTAACCAGCATTGGCCGGCTGGACAGAAAGGCCTCACTCACATACCTACTGGTCTTATTCCTTCGGATTTACACCGGATCTGTGGTGTGTGAGTGGAACCACAAAGGGTGCAGCGCAAGCCACTGGCGGTGATGGTCTGAAACGTAGGCGTCCTTTGGCTCCGGTCACTATGACGGGTTAATCCGAACCAGATGCCGCCAACCGTGTACACGTACAATGAACGCACTCTGCGCGAGGTAACCAGGAATTACCTTGATCCATTTTTATTCGAACGACATCTAAGGTGAACTGTGAAACTTCTTACACCTATGAGGAACGTTAGTCCATGTCAATAGCAGTGATGATGGGCTAAATCCAATCCTGCTATCAAATAAGCAAACGAATGGTTGTACAAACCATAGCGGCTGAATGAAGCGCCGACATAAAGTAAATCTAATGGAGACTGTGTAATGACTTCTTATAAGTGTGGCAAAAGCACCAGCAGCCCGAAAAACTGCACCTAATGCGACGCTATTAACGAGATATTCCACAGGTTACTTTATCTCCATGAATTCCCGGGTATACCAAAGGTGAACATAATAATGTTTATGATGAAGGTGGTCACCAGAAGTAAACACCTTTGCATCTCGCATAGCGTCCACATAATCCTCAATATCATATGGACAGAAATTCACGGTTACCAATCTCTATGAATCCAATTTTTCCTAATTTCGGTTTAGCCATGTAATCGGCTATAAGATGACTTTCGTATACACAGAGGGTGTTGACTCGAGAATTTCAGAAATGTACATCATATTGTACAAGTGGATGTTACTCCACTAAATACACGAAGCAAAAACTGCGCAAAGAACGTTATCCTAACTGGGAAGTTATTTCAGATTAAGAAAGTCTAAGTTGGGTTGTTCTTGTGATCAAATTAGACTTGTGTCCGTACCGAGCAACATCGAGAAAGGCTGCTCCAGGATACTGTGAGCCAGGAATCTGTGTTGTGTGCAGAAATCCGCAAAACCAGGGAATATCAGTGACACAAAAAATATACTATTCGTAAAACTACTTTGAGTTTCAGCGTGCCAAATCTTTAAATTTAACACCTTTTGGTTTCTCGAGGGGTGCTACATATGACAGACTTCATTGTATAATCAGATCAATGTTTGTAATCAGCCAACATCGGGAGCTGCCACCTGAAACCATGTTTCTAAAATGCATGATCCAACGCAATACCTATATGGAATGTCGTCGCGAACCGCTACTAGACGATTATATTGCGACTGCTGCATTTCTTCTAGTAGATGCCAACATCCACTAGCAATATTCAGAGCGACAGATGACCACTATCTGGAATGTGCGAGGTAACAAGTTCACCAGGAGTAATCGGCTGAACCGCCTCCCGGTTGGGTAATTCTATGTCCAAACCGGAAGTCATTCAATCAAGACATTCTAGAGGTTAGTGTGGCTTCCGAGACCTCCACGTTTGTACTACCCCCTGATAGAAACACAGCACACAAACTAACTAGAGTAAACAACTCGCATCAGCTCAGATACAGAGCTGAGAGCTGTGTCAGAGCAGGTGACCGAATGCTGAACGAACGTTCACTAGGTTAAAAACATCATAAAACAAGGAAACAATGAGCGTAGGTGTGGCCGTAAATTCTAGGTCTCGCACCTTTTAACATTAACCTAGTAGAAGC
>JTDE01001615.1:0-12370 GCA_014338405.1 Paragonimus skrjabini miyazakii | reverse complement strand
GCCTATCCGCCCTGCTGTATGCAGCAGATAGGGCGACCCGGTTTGTACTGAGACGCCCCAAGCAGTACTTAACTACTGATGCTGAGTATCCGTGGTTGAATATGGGTTGAGAAACTGCCATGATGCCCAGACAGACAAGAGGACGAACTGGGGTTCTCAAACGGCCTTTAGCTTAAAAGCCTGTACTGCAAGGCAGCGGGTGGGTGACACCGCACTAAAACTAGCACTTCTCTCCGGAAAAAGATCTCTTCTCGACCCCTAAACAAGAGTGTGGTTTGTCAGATCTTTACATACTCGTCTGTCCGATATGGCTGACTGTTAGCGTGATAGTCGCATTATCCAGTTTAGCTCATTAGGTCATTGAGACGTTCAAGCTGTCACACTGAGTAACGGTGTAGCCCGTTGTGACATTCTCATGATGAGTGAAACGGCTCGTACACCAGTTCAGGATGTGGAGACGTTCTGACTGAACGCAAACGGAGCCCCACGACTGGAAGATAAAGCATAACTGGAAAAGCAGGTGATGAAACGTAGGATGAACGTCGTGTGCAAGAAAAAACGCCGAGTGAAAAAAATCCAACCACGGCCAGTTAAGTACAGACGGTGTCCTTTGTTGGGTTATCCTTAGCTTTCTATTGGTGATAGTAACAGTGTAAAAGGACAAGTGAGTTCCAAGTTTTTATTTTCACTACTCGGCAACGGCGACTTCCTTCTTTAATTCTAACAGATAATGAGCCTTCTTGCCGCGGACACGCTCTTTCCTCTGTTTGAGCGACATCTTCTTACGTTTGAACGACTTGTGTTTCACAACCTTTTCTGACGGAGGAGCCGGTGACGGATCAGCCCGAATAGCCTCGTGTGCTGCTTGATACATACTTTCGAGATTGTCAGCTGTTACGCCGTTTTTGATGTAAGCACCAAACTGTCGTTTGAATGCGTCTTCGTCTTCTTCCTGCAGACTACGCATATACTCAGCAACGTGCTGACCAAAAATTCGAGCACGATGTCCCTCGGGTTTGTACTCCTTCGCTTCAGAATCGTATCCGGGAAAACGACTAGTGCCATGTGGTATAGAAAGCCCACCATCAACTGCACCCTACAGAAGGATTAACATAGAATATTCTGATTTACTTTTAAGGCGCCGAAAACATTGGCACCAGACGTGGTTCGGGCAAGCCCAACGTCCAGATAACACCTGAAGGCGCCCTTCTCGTTTTCAAGTGACTCGACATTGTAGTCTTCACCGTCGGCCTTTTCTGCACCACCATACAGACCATCAAGGTTTAATTTCTTGAGCAAACGCCTGGCACACAAAAGACCAGTACAGTAGGCCGCAGCATAATTTGTGAGGCCAACTTTCACACCGTACCGAGGCAGCTCATGTGCATACGCAGCAGCCATAACGCGATCGCCATTGATCCTAGCGAAAACGACCTGACGCATTCAAAAACCAGAAGAACAGTTTACCTGACAGACAATATCCTTATTGGTGAAACGGACGACCAGACGGTATTTGGGTGTATTGTATTTATTCTTCGCCTGCCATATAAGACGTTTGCGAGCAAAATAATCGGTTTTGCCCTCTAGGACACGAATATTGTTAAACAGATAACTTTACCTCGTCTCCTGCGGAATTTCACTTGATACCTCTTGAAATACGCTTTTGTTTTAACAAGTTTAACTAAACCCTTCAGGAAAAGTTAGCAAGAGAAACCACAAACCATGTCCGCGTGCCGAAGCGCCAAAAATCCTATGCAAAGCCAAGGTCAGCAAGTCACTTAAACAAACGAATTAAACGGCACATCGATTCTGCGATTGATACAAGGGTTTGATGCAGAGACCCAAGGTACCTGAATCCAGTCGGTTATTCTAGCTCGGGGATTACAGTAGATTTTAACGTCACTTTCAATTTCAAATCCAGGACTTCATGAGAGCCAGACCCTGTTGACGTCTTGATGCTTGACTGGTGTGATCCGGAGATTGACCAGACTGCGTCTTCTGTCGATGCGGATGCTTTCGGTGGTGGTCTGAGGGTAGGGATAAAAGCAACATAACAAATCCAGGTTGCTCTGAACAGCAAGGGCAAATCATTTTTCGATAAGTACAATGTGGGAAAAAGGTTACTCCAACATTTGTCTAGCTCCGTTTTGAATACATCTACGCTGGAGGCCTCCACGATCTTTGCAGGTAATTTGCCCCACGACTTGACTACCCGGTCAGTTAAAAAGCTCAACCTAGCTGCCGATCGTGATCTTGTTTTCTTGATCATGAACCTATGTCCTCCTAAATTTCTGTCCTGACATATCACAGACAAACACGCCAGGGGGCTTGTGCCGCTGTGTTGGGTAATTTTATACACTTCAATAAGGTCCCCTCTTACCCGCCGACGTTCGAGCGGGAATAAGTTCAACGAGCTTAGTCGGTCTTGGTAACTTAGACCCCTCATACCCCATACCATACCTGTGGCGAGCTTTTGTACTTTTTTGAGTACAGCTATGTCCTTTTTTAGATACGGTGACCAAACCTAAGCACAATATTCCAGGTGGGGTCGAACTACGGCCGAGTACAGTAGAGTGAACACTGCTAAACATGGGTTGGCGATTTTAGTCGTTATAATGCTCGCCGTGCTTTTGTTGCGGCTGCAGCACACTGGGCAGTTGAAGCAAATGTGCTAGTGACCTGGATACCTAAGTCTCTCGTTTGCTGTTTAGTTGCAATTTCGACTGTCCGTCCATGTGCATCCCTTATATACCTAGGGGTCGACTGGGAAGCATTAGCAAGGATATGACTTTTGAGAACATTCAGTGGTAAATCCCACCTTAATGTTCATTCACAGATCTTCAGAATGTCCTCCTGGAAGACGCCCGAGTCCAACGCATTCCCCACCAGCTTTATGTCGTTTGCATACAGGTAACATGGACTGACCAGGTTGTCGGTCAAGTCATTTATGTATACCAGGAAGAGCAGAGGGGCAAGAATTAACCCTTGAGGTACTCTACTTAACGAAGAACCCTTGTCTGACAATACTCCTCTTACTCTCACCCTGCACGATCTTCCAGCTAGGAACGTCTATATCCACCTGCAGATTCTAGGGGAAATTCCAGCTTTCAGCCCAAAAGCCTGTGGTTGACAGTGTCGAAGGCTTTTTGGAAACCTTGGTAGCACACCTCAATCACTTCCTCTTTAACCAGCTTTTCCGTGACAGTGTCTAAGAACATCAGCAGATTGGTGAGACAAGATCTACCTCTAAGAAAGCCATGTTGAGATGCGCTGAAGAATTTCTGCTTGCAGAGAAATCAACAGATCCCCTCACGTAATATGCGTTCAAAGATTTTGCTGACGACACTAGTTAGGCTTACTGGTCTGTAATTTCCGGCCTCTGAACAGTTACCATCTTTGAAGATGGGAATTATATTGAGTTGTTTCCAGTCCCTCACAACTACCCCTGTTTCCAATGTGAGATTGAACAGCTGGGTTAAAGGCGACGCCAGCAATTTGGCCAGAGGTCTCAGGATAGCCGGGTGGATATGGTCGGGTCCTGCGGACTTTGTACTGTTTAGTTGGAATAATGCTTGCTCAACTTCGTTGCGCGCAATATCCTGATCCACCATGGCGACACCCACGGTGTTAGAGTGAGGCTCAGATGCTCCGTTATCTGAGCGACAAACACTTTGAAACTGTGCCATGAATGCGTCCGCTATGCCCTTGTCAGTCGTCATAATCTCTCCGTCATAGGGAAGTGAGGTCCCAGTTTCCTTTCTTAGGGAGGATATAGACTGCGCATAACCGCAAAACCTCTTGGGGTTCTTTTTAATGTCACGTGCCTAGTTAAGCTCATAGATTAGACGAGCCTTCCTTGCCATGTTAATTGCTTCGTTTCAGGCTTTTTTGTATATCATGACGTTTTAAAACCCCTTTTGATGAATGTATGCCTTCTAGGCCATATACTTGCGATGGAAAGCTCTCTTGACTCTGGGGCAAACCCATGGCCCGGAGGTTGTCAACATAGTTTGCCCACAAACTATCGACGTCCCCTACAGAAATTGCTGCGTTTCAGGTCATTTTATTAGCTTCCAGTATCAGTTTGTTGTGGTCGATTCGGTGAAAAAGTTGCATTTAGTGTGCCTGTTTTACCGATGGGGAACACTGGAACGAGAAATAAATACTAATATTATCGCTCTTTTCGAGTGGTGCCGCAGTCCACATGTTAGCGAGTTATGATTAAGTCTAGTGTTGAGGCTATCTGACCAGGTCTGGATCTCGTGGCCACTTTAACATGCTGTATTAGTGTGAAATTGTTGAGAAGGTTGAGCAATTTGTGATCAAAACCTCTACCACTGACAGATCCCAATCGCCAGTTGACTTTAGGAGCATTAAAATCCCCAAAAACGAGAATGCGATAGCCTGGTTGGCAGACCGACTGGAATGATTTCAGCAATGCTTCATCTTCTGGTTGTGCACTCGGACTTCGATACACCCCGAAGACTATCAATGGGGGGTTGACATGAAGAAGGCTGACAGTGGTTTGAATGCTCATGCAGCTGCAGTTATAGTTCACCGGTATGATGTTTCAAGGCCGAAATGAGTGGTAAACGGCCATTTAGGCGCGAAAATTGATGTTTAAAATTTTTCATGAAATATTTCAGTGCACAGTACGGGACAAATATATGGATTTCATCGAGTATACTAGTGGTGTTGCTCCGTCCAGTTGACTTAAGCTATGATCAATGCCTATGTATGCCGCATAATGTTCACGCTAGTAGTTGCTCCGTCCAGTTGACTTAAGCCATGGTCAACGCCTATGTATGCCGTAAATGTTCACACTAGTAGTTGATCCGTCCAGTTGACTTAAGCTAACAACAACGTTGTAAAAATGAACACTGCAGAAGTCAAAATAAACTTGTATTGGGACAGTTCAGGACGAGTTATAAAGATATTCGTCAGCTCCGACAAAAACTGAGGTAACACACTGGCAGCCGTCAGTGAAGTCTGTAACCGGCGAGAACATAGACCAACAGTCATCGGAATCATAAGCACCCATGTTCCGAATATAGAGGGTTTGTGGCTGAAATGGTAGAAGTGGGAATTAATGTCTCCATCGGATAAATAACGAGCATCAAACCTGGTCATTATCCGTCGGACAAGTGAGCATTGACTCACGTACGCATGGCAAGCTACATTAAAGCATGGTCAATAAGCAATAAACAAAACAATACGCACGTTTTTAATAATAGGGTGGGACGTGTTACCCAGGTTTACACAATACCGTAGGTAGAAACAAACACATGATAACGTAAACCGTTTTCCGCCAGAAATATTATCAGGGAAACAGGCTGAATATATAATTCCGATGTGTAACTAAGCAACAACCGTGGTGACATAGTTTTCGTTAGGACTTACTATGATACTTCGTGTACAATGCAATGTGAACACGACATGGCCGAAAAGTACAAATTCTATTATATCTCCAAAACCGCACGAAATTGAGCGTTTCTGCGAGATGGGAAAATGTATTCCACCAAGAAAATTTCAATGAAAGCAATTTTAGAACGTAAAATCGATTAGGAAATCCAATATTATGCTTATATCGGAAAAAACGAAGACACATTTCTTTCAACAAAAGTACGAATATGGGCAATTTTTAGGTACACCTACTTTTTTCCATTGCAACACCACTAGTATACTCGATGAAATCTATGTATTTGTCCCGTAATATGCATTTTACTATATCATGAAAAATTTTGAAAATCTATTTTTGCGCCTTAAACGGCTGTTTCCAACTCGTTTCGGCCTCTAAACACCATACCGGCGAACGACACAATTGCCAGAACTTTTGATCAACAATAAGCAATCACCCCCAACGGCATTGTTACGATCACTGCGATACCACTGGAACCCACGCACCCAATCCTCCAAATCTATTTGTTCTTTGAGCTATGTTTCTGTGAGCAAACAAATATCTGCGGATTGAATCGCTGTTTAAAGCTCGTCTTCCTTATTAAGCAGGCTGCTTACATTCGCCAGCATGCATTTCAGCTCCGGCGGTCTGGCCTCCTGTCTGCTCCGTAGTTTGGTGGCATCTAAGTTCGTTTTTTTGGATATGAGGATATGATCCGGACCGATGTAAACCATTTTTTTCATCTGTGGTTGACTCTCCTAAACTGTTGCATCGTCGTCTTGTTCCCTTGGAGTTGTGATTTGCATCCTGGCCCTGTTTTGTGCTGAGATGCTCGCTTTTGATTTCTGGTGCAGCCGACATCTTCACATACGGGTCAGATTTGTGATGCGTGGCTGTCTCCTGCAACTTTTATGCCTGGCATTCTCTGCGCTATCGTGACAGCTTCAGTTAGTATCAGATCTCGGATGTTACGGTCTCGAAATTCGACCAGGAGCGATCTGGGACGGTTCCACTCACCGAATCTGCGCGCTCAGTACTATTTCGTCGCTGCGGGTAACTCAGCGTTTCGCAGAACGCTTAGAATTAGCTGTCATTCTGTGGATCATCTATGTTTAGGATCCTGAATGACCGGTTCAGGAGCGTGGATAGTTATGTTCCTGTCCCTATTTAAGGTGACCTCATGGGAACTTTGCAATTGTCTAACTGCGCTAATGTGCTTTTGTAGTGACCGTGACGTTACAAAGATGTACCTCGTGTCGCATTATTCGTGTGAGCACCGCATCAACATTAGTCGTGCTTAGGTGCACGCGATCATTTAGGGGGTCCTGCAATCTTTCTTCATTTGACCATTTGGCGTCAAAATCATTGGTTGCCAAAGTCTAGAAGCCTCAGTTGTGGCTGACTTTTGTGATCCCTGAGCAGTTTCATTGGTCTTTTAAAGTTTTGAGGACACCAAGTTGTGGTTCTTAGAGCTTATCGACGTTGACGTAAGTGGCGTTGAGCGCACAAGTGGGCTACCTCTCGGTGTGGGGCCCACGGGCTGTTTACAGTAGACCGTTGGCGTGCGCACGCCACTTCTCGGGGTTCCGATCTGTTTAATCACTGTTTTTGCAGGCGCAGTGTTCCGAAGTTGGTTGGTGGTTTGGTTTGGGGACCGGGCACTGGAATTCGTGCTTTGTGAAGCACCTATTACGGATTCCGATCTGTCTGAAAGACTAAGCCACTTTCTTCATCTGGTCTTGCATTCTACAGGGACTCAGCACAGGTCAGAATATTTGCCGTGCAGTTTATATATTTCTATGCTTATGAATGCACACGATTGATGACACCGTCTATCGCATACGTCACATTGAATTCCGGTCACCACCTTTTTGCCACACTACCCGTTGAGGCAAGGACAAGAGACTCGGGGCATAATTGTCTGGCTTGGATGACTTAATTTATGACCAGTAAATGAAAACCAACTTGCAACCGACGTTAGTTCCCTTTTGAGATGCTCACTCGCTTTAATAACCAAATGCGAGACACTTGCAGGCAAATGGTAGCAAAACGGAAGGAGCAACTTATCTTCAAATTTGAATCGCGCGCGATTGTTCGCATACATGTGTTTTAAGCTAATAAGAAGTAAGAAATGCATCGAAACGATCTTTAGAAATGTTGCTAACCACCTCAGAAGGAAGGCTATCCCAATGTTTGATAATCCTGTAAGAAAAGAACTGTCACCTTAGTAAGGTCCGAGAGCAAAGCTTGAAAAGCTTCTTGTTTTGTCCCCGCCGCCCGTCATCATCCGCTACAGTTAATAACTATTCTTCGAGGCCTACCTCAAAGAAGTGTGTGAGAAGTTAACAGCCGTGGAGTCGTCAAAACTCAAGTGGGCGCAACTCAAGAATGACAGATTGAGACCCGTACACGACAATTCTTTGGCCCGTGACTAGTTTGATAGCTGCTCTCTAAACACGGTCAACCAACATGCGTTCCTCCGGGCCGGTATACATGACTTGATCAGCATATTACAAGAGCAGTATTATGTGGACATCGTAAAGCATTTGATACGCCTTCTTGTCTATGCAGGGGAGACTGCGCTCAGTCATTATGAGAGTGTAGTGTCCACAATTCATAGTTATATTTCATAATTCATTTTTGTACATTTTGTACATGTCGTTTTGTTAACTTCATCTGTACACTTGTTCGAAACCAGCACCATAACTTTTTTAATTGAATCGTCGACACGAGTAAATGAGAGACAACGCACACCATCTCTAACTTCTTCCTTCGTTCGGATTTCCGCGTTGCTGATCTATTGACGCTCAACGCTCATCACCCATCGCCTCCTGTAGAATTATCCATCGGTCGTCTAACGAACCTTATCTCTGGCGCTGTCTTCTTAAAATGTTGTGGTATATTCAGTACGGTGGCCCTTGACCTATCAGTGAGTAGTTCCAATTTCACTGATACGTCATCCGTTTTTTATATATACGTTTACCTTTCGAGCCGCTACCGCTATAACACTTGGCGATTGTCCGTTCCGTGGGATTCGCCTTCAAAGTCGATCAAAAGGCAAAACTGTCCTTTTGGTGCCAATCCTCGATTTTTGAATATTTTATGAAATTTTAAAATCGGAATTTCAGGCAAAGTACCTAAATTACATTAATTGTAATACGTGGCGTTGATGAGAAAATTGGAATAGCTGCCCCACGCGATTGACTCAGACTATCAACAATGTCTTATCATGCAGTATGCTCTACCCGAGTGAACTAAGTTATGATCAGTGTCTGAGTATGCAGTATAGGTTCACACTAGTAGCTGCTCTACCCGATTGAC
Organism: Paragonimus skrjabini miyazakii; assembly: GCA_014338405.1. NCBI lineage: Eukaryota > Metazoa > Platyhelminthes > Trematoda > Plagiorchiida > Troglotrematidae > Paragonimus > Paragonimus skrjabini miyazakii. The sequence goes on along the minus strand of JTDE01001615.1, from coordinate 3,651 downwards.
TTAAATTATGATTAGTATATGTTCACACTAGTAGCTGCTACTTCCGAACCACTTTTGACATGAACAATTTGGAGAACGAACACACGCGGAAAGTGATGGAAAACCTGTATTCGAAGCGCTTGGGGTACATGGCAATCATAATCTTTGATTCCGTTGATTGTCATATGAATTGTAATATTTTTCTTCACGGCGATAGATACTTGGCGTTCTTAACATCATGGTATGACTGGGGGAGACGTACACCTCCCGGTGATCAGCAGGCAGTTTGATTTAATCTTTTCCCGTATAAACGTCACGCGACACCAATCTAGCTAGAAACAATGTAGTAGAATGAGTAGAATTTACTTCCGAAGGTTCTCAATGATAGAGTGGGACAAGATACCCTTTTCTAACACCGTTCCATATACACCGAAGATGGAAGTAACCATATGATAGCCATATCTAACCATTTCTAAGAGCAACGTCTCATCGATCAGTATCTACCCAAAACCTTCAAAACAAGAAAAAATAGTACAAAGATCAGATAAACAAGGAAGCTGGGAATGTTGTTATACATGTTTCACTATCAAATGTGTTGCTGTTCTTGTTGAAATACAATGCCAACACTGTATGGTCGTATATTTCCATTTTGATCGTATCCTTAAAACGCCGCAAAATGAAGCCCTTTAATGATATAGAACGACGTATTTCATCTCGAAAATGGCGACACTCGCATTTATAAGACTTGAAAAAGTGAGCTAACGCCAGTACGGGTCATTTTCGCGGAAACGGTGAAAATCTTGTTCATCATAAAATTAATACTTTTGGGACTTATTCGATGTATTCCAATTTTCCCATTAACGCCGCCAAAATTCCGCCAACGGAAAGACGAAGGCTTTGAGATGGCATGTACAAAGACTGCTTGTTTTAGTGTTCGCTTTGTCCATGGACTTAAGATTCCAGAAATCCTTCAAATTTTAACACAGGTAGAACAGTGACAACAACAGTAGACCGCCACCCTATGGGGAAAAAGTTTCGTTCAACAAGGATTCGAGTTCTGACTTGTATGACTCCTTCTGACGACTGCCTGGACCATTTTGATACGTAGCAGTGAACGACTTCTGTGAAACCCAATTTCACATTTCGCGTTACTCCACTCACATGTTTACAGTAGTATGCCTTTATCTTCTAATTTAACGTGACTCGTCCGTTTGCAACGCTTGCTCTTACTCACAACCCTCTGATATGTCGACATTTAATTCTTTCCCATAAACTATATCGGTCATAAACAACTGCATTGTTTCCAATTTTATTACTTATGTTTTGATTCCCACCACAAGGAACCACATTTGTCTACACGTGCAACAGTAACGAACCACATATTTTACCGCTGGAATTAACTAGACGCTTTGTCACGCTTCCACTGTACTGTTGTATGCGTTTGTAAACCTGGCCATAAGTTACTGCACATCCAAGTTGTTTATTATTATATGTGTAGAACCACGATCGATAACAGTATATATATTTACGTATGGTCTTCTGCCCTCTGCCCATTTTAAGATATATATACATATATCCAGCCCAGACCGTGCGTAAGACTATGCTACCTGAACGCATAATTGGAATCTTCTGGCGATGCAACAACTTCCATGCATGACATTTGAGGAACAATAATCCGGTGAGGATTAGGTCACCTGGGACTCTTCACTACGTGGATAGATGAGGACCAATGATTGTTGGATGCTACACAAATTTAGTGCTTAGATGATTAGTACCATTTTCATAGCGAAACGCTTCGTCTTTTTAAAGTCGAGTAAATACCCGTGCGTAAACACATCTGGACATATGTCTGGCATGAAAGAGCACAGGGTCTGGAAGACTTTCCTGTCCGTGGGGATGAGTGTCCTTTTTATCCTGCTGAATACAACGCAGTAATTATCAGCTGCCCTTTCATGGTATAAAAGGGGTTGCAAATTGGAGGACGGCCAGATTTATCCATCAGAAGAACCGCTGAGCAGACATGCTCGTTTCCGACATTTCATCATCAGGCAGGATAAACGCACTTATATGGGTTTGATGGAGATAGTAGATAACATATAACTGCGGTAGGAGCTGTTATCCAATAGTGTCTGCCTGGTTTGAACCGTGTGACTTAGCTACGTAGCATTGCTCGCGTGAGTTGTACGAGGTTCGCGGGAGAAGCACCATATCGTTGCGCCCAATCTATTCCGGGCTTGAGTATACGGCCAAGGAACGTTCTGCGTTTTTGTTGGTCTTCCTTGGACACGTGATAATGAGAGTAGGCGAAATGTGATTGCCTTTGTAATTGATGGTAAACGACCTTCCACCTGCCTCGACTTTATCTCACACGCTTCATAGATTGGCTTTAAAGAATCGGTTGGATTCATCGGGTGGTTTGATTCAATTAAATGTACGGCGACAGCAGACGAACAGGGACAGACTGCTAGAGTTTCCAAGTGGTCCATCTTCAAAGCCACCACAACATTTTGAACAGTATACGTGATGAAAACAATTTTATGAGCTGCACCCAAAAACATGTTTACACATTTGTCGTCGTTGATATGGAGAAACTACGAGTGTAACCATCAGCTGACAGCATCGTGGACAGCTCGAAGCGTACTGAAAGCGTGGGAATTCCATGTTCAGGTCATCCGCATACAACAAGGGATGACTGGGATCACTTCTGAAAGACCGTTGACACAAAATAGAACAGGTAACCACCCGAGAACGGAGTTTTGAGACGTACCATACGAGATGAATGTGATGAAAGGAGAATGGGATCGGCTTTGATTTTTAAAGTTCGGTTTCTAATAAACGGGGTTACCGGACAGTGAAGCAGATACTGACTATCGAAGGTTCTGGGGAATGTAAGAGAGGATTGCGAAGCAATCGATCCAAAGCTTGGAGAACATCAGAGAAAATGGCTTCTTGAACAAGACTATGGTCCCTAGTCTCAGTTAAATCGTATGCGATGGGAAATTAGGTTAATCACAAGTGACCGATTTTAATGGGAACTTTTGTTGAACGAATGAAATAAGATCACTGGTGAGATGTCGTTTCAACATTACATGTGGGGGTTATTTATCGCCCTCCCTCATCTGACGTCTCTGATGACGACACTCTTCTCGTAAATCTAGACAGCTCCCTAGGCCATCAAAACTTTACTCATCTGCCTTTAATGGGCGACTTTAATGCACCGAAAATAAACTGGGTATCAGTCTCCCACCAGGAATGTGAAAGCGGATTCCTGACCTCCTTAGCGACGCTGATACGATGGAGAGCGTGGACACAGCATGTCGACGCCCCAACGCGGCATCGTGCTGGTCAGACTCCCTCCTTGCTCGACCTAGTTATCACTAATGAGAGCCACCTGGTAGACAGAGTGATCATCAAACCTCCACTTGGACACAGTGATCACTCTCTGCTCATCTTTGATCTTATATGTTACTGGTTACAGCAACCAGTAAAAAAGTCCACAGTCCGAAACTTTAATCAGGCTGATTTTAACGGCCTGAGAAGCTACCTAGGTTCATTACTTCTTGACTATGGCTCCGTAGACCAGAACTACTGCGCACCTCGAAGCGCAATTGAGAAAGCGGACAACCTATTTGTGCCGCGCAAACTGTGCACCTTCTCTTATCACCCACCTCT
>JTDE01001614.1:109551-137835 GCA_014338405.1 Paragonimus skrjabini miyazakii | reverse complement strand
CATCTTCATGTAGTCTGTCCATCCAGACTGCTTTCTCACTGTAATGCACATCACAATAACCGACTGGTGTGACCTAGCACAATAACGTCCAGCCCACTCTATGCACTGCTGAAATTAGTGCTGGACCAAAGCGCATGTCATGTTAACGGTAGGTATGACCAGTCTGACAATCAGCCAGTGTGAAAACAGAAACTCATTGGTCCCACAAGGCCAAACTGCCAACTGCTAGTAAGACGACCACGTGTAAACGGGTGAGTGGATAAGAACGCACTAGACATCTTCAACTACGGGAACTCGGCCGAAAAAATAAGATTAATTATTCAACAGCCTACAATAAGACAACTAGTAGGAAATTAGTTGAAATCTCAACAAAATTGCAGCAGAAGGCTAGGAGTTATGCGTGCTTGCCTATGCTGCCGAATAAAACATAGTTACTGGTGAGGAGTGGGGGATTTGGTTAATTTTGAGTTGAATATCACTCATGTTTGATAGCACCCTTCACATTTAGATAAACTTTCCAGCCGGCCTCTTTCGAAAGTCTATCTGAATGCGAAGGTTGCAATCATTTGTGAATGATATTCAACTCAAGACATAGTTAACCAAAAGCCAGCTACTAAAGTTCACACGAATAGAATACCTGAAATTTGTACGGGGATCACGCATAACAGCGATGTGTGTTTAAACTCACTTTGTCAACCGGACATACAAAACAGGTTCGACTTTCTCATAGTTTGTCAGCGGAAAGACTTGATTTATCGACCAACTCGGTTCGGTTTCCGTCGAACACCACATGACTACTTATACCCAAAATGAAACACAAATTACAAGTTTGGCGATGTAGAAAATGCACTCTAAGTTTGACCAACTCGGACAGTGAGAACAAAACTATAAAAATACTGACGGAGGTTTTCGTGGCTTTCACCGCGGATTCTAGGAATGCATATAAACCACATATCTACCACAATAGTCTGCTTCGTCCCAGGTCTGTAGATTGATTACTTACTCGTTCAAAAGAGATCTGTTCATTCTGAAGCTATAAACAACTGCATTCTGAGACTCCGTTGGTTGAGGTAGATAAGGCCAGAGAAAGCTTACTGTGACATATTACGAGGGAATCATTACCTCTTCGAGCTAGCCTCCACTGCATCTGACAGAACGTCAAATTCTACCTTCCTCCAACTCTGTCCATTGACGTATCCATTGCCGGTCCTAGACAGAACAAATGCTAAATGGAGTGTGAGTAACTGGTGACTGTCACATGACGGTTATCTCACACCCAAACCCTTACCAATGGGACCTGGCTACTGCAAACCACACTAGGTAATGACAAACCCGATTTTCGGACTTCCTGATATGCACGTGTTCAGCTAATCAGCTTGCGCACATGCATAATTTTGTTGCAGCTGTTTTACATGCTTTCTCGCGTAATCCATTTTCTATAAAGGTTATTCTAACTAAATTCCAGGCTCGACATCCTGAAGCATTTCCACATCCGGTGAAGGGTGATAGCTTTTATCTTTTTAAAATTAGGAGAAGGCAACTCCGGAGGATGAAGAGACTAGGTTTTTGGGATGAGGTTTGCCGCATACTCAGAGAGTCCTTCATTAGACCGTCTGGACTCTTGTTCACACACGAGTGTGTATGCACACACACTAATGGGGGCGTGGTGGCAGTGTACACATTTAGGACGGTTTTCAATTTACACTAGACCTCACTACGAGAAATCCTGGTATCCGCTGGATTTCAATCAGAAGCAGAAACAGCATACCCAAATACAGTTATCACCAAACCAGCTGAGCTACGAAGTCCCTCTGGGAGCTCAGATATTTCTAAGATGAACCCAATTATTCACCCATTCCACTATGTCACAAGGAATCCACTACGCGATCCGGGAGATGGAGTGCCATGTCGAAGTCCATCACTGCCACTGTTTTGAATTGCGACTATACTACTTATGAGTAGTTTGGCAGATTTGTTAATTTAGAAAAGGGCCGATCATGAAAAATCCGCCTCGGCTGCGTTGCATTTCTAAGGGGTTGTAATTACTTGCGCAAGAAGATGTGATCGATTAACCCAAATATTAAAAAGGCGCAGTCGATACTTGCTTGGGAAAGCGACTAACGCAGCAACGCATAGCCGTTTAGTAAAACAGTCGCAGACCTGATTGATCCAACACTCAGTGTATAATCTTGACACGGTTGTGGGTTGTGATGAAAGCCCACAGCGGACAGATCACGGACAACCTGACAAAGAAAATGAGTCCTCACTTACTGAATTCGGGTCAACCGGAGAGAAATGACAGGCAAAAATCCATGGCAGTTGACGTCAGACAAACGCACAGCACCAGGCAGAAATGCGTATGAAATGTAAATGTAAACTCCTCCGAGTTGTGGACTATGATTACGGCTCAGACACACGAGCTCATGAGCGGTGTAAGAACGTGCAAACTGCACAGCGGATATATTGTTTCACTTGAAGACTTTTCACTACCGCAACAATTCATCAGTGGAGTACTATAAGATCTCAAGCTTCGTAGTTGTTAAACATTTTCCGGAATTTTGAAAGACAAGTAAACGCCGATCTGTGGGACGCAAAACCGAAAGTGTTATTGACTGACGTCAACTGCAGGGATCTGCCTGTCCACTACATTGGCATGTGTTCCTGAGCCATGATCTCAATCACTAGCGTTGCTTCTTCAGTGAAAATTCTGTCTACTAAAATGAAAGAGGCAGTAAGTGACGTGGAACCCAATGACTTATTTGTTGCTGAGACTCGACGTCGATTTCATGATTTTCGAGAACAAAACCAAACCTAGCACAGTGCACGCTTAACTAACGAGTAAACTGCAGCCAACAACACTTGTTCGAAAGGAATCTACATTGTTAGTCCTTTTTCGTATGCCTCACTTCTCGTAAAGAGTACGTGAAAATTACTGACATAGATGATTTCAACAGTCTCGGTTATCTCGGCAAGAATTTGATGAGTTGGTGATACGTAAGCGAGTCCCGTTCTGATACACAGTCTCGTTCATCGGTATGGATTTTTACCTAAACGCAATTTTCAAACCTCAGTCTTGGAAAAGCAGGTATGTTACCGCTCTCTGTGACTAAAGTAGCAATAGAACAAGAACAGTGGCGAAACTGTTGTCAAGACAGGTAAGATTTTAAGAGTTGCTCATACATGACCTTTGATGGAGCATACCAACAGTACAATCTTCCGTCGGCCGCTCCATGCATCGACGAGCCACTGACTCATTCTTCTGAGCAAACGTCGGCTCATCACAGACTAGGTAAAGGAGACTGAAAACAATCGCTAGTAAGTTGTGAACGATAGATCGGATTCGCTACCCTAGCTGGAGTCATCGTGAGTCACTTGAAATCTTTATAGGAACACCGAATAATATGACAGCTAATTGGGCTCAGTGGTATATGTAGTATTGTAGCTTGGTTTAGTTATCATGACGCAGGATAGCCGCGAGCAAGCCGGCAATTTGAAAGATAATGCCCTACTCTAAGCGGTCTGGCAACAAAGTCTAGAAGTCCTGAGGGTGATTAGTTGGGCAAAGGCGTGGGGTTCTCGAAAGATATGTTATATCCCATTCTTTTCTTTTATCTTCGAATGGCTTGGTTCTGCGCATCAAGATTAGACGGCAGTTAAGCATCAGTCTCGATTTATTCAACTTTGTGATGGCCTCACACACTGTTTCGATTAGCATAAATGTGGCCTCGTGTTTTCTCTACACACCTGGCTACTTTTGTTAAATTTGTCCCCTTTTATATCAGGTTCATCTACTATGTATGTGGTCAACACGCCGTCTGCCGGACGTCCATTTACCAAGCATCCACTGGCTAATATCTTGCACGCCTTCTGCGTGACGAAACGAAAATTCTGACCGAAATGTTTCGTTGTCTAAATAACCGATTACGTTTTGTCTACTTTTCAAAGTTCAGATCGATAACTTTATTGTTTCACCAATAGTCGCTAGTTAGTTTGTTGAAGTCGGTTCTATGGCGACGCTAAATTTTATTACTTCAGAAAAATAAACCAATTACTTGAACTTCATGCTTAGAAAGGCAGCTAGCCCCTCGGATTCTCTGCCAGAGGGTAGTTTTGCCCCAACATAACCATATGGACCTTTGTCGCAGGAGATAAACTTCTATTTCCAGCGTTCAAGTGCCCCTCAATGTCAGAAACAAACGGAGAGTTCTGCTGTGGATCTGATAGTATAGCTGTGAATAAAATATAACTAAACCATGAATTAACACTGGGAATCAGTCCTCAGGAGGGCTATCCTGTCTACAGGCAGGATGGAATAGACGGTAGCACAGGAGCAACGGCACTGCTGTTGTAGAGCAACCGGTGTTTATTTTCTTCACAAAACACTCCGAACGTACAGGCAATCTCCTCTTACTTCAAGGATAATACCAGAAGCTGCTTACTTTCAAAACGTTCCGGAGGCTGTCCGCAAATACAAGACAGGAAACGGACACGTTTATTGTCTTGAATTTTGTAGCTAGTAAATCGGCGAAATGAATAACAGTTTAGGAATTCAATCTCTAAATATCTTCCACAACTGATCGCATCTGTCGCATTTCCGTAAATGTCAGTTCCAGCAAAATCGCCTCAGTATTGGTTGAATGTGACCGTGTATGTGCGCATAAAAATACCGACCAAGTACGTCAGTGGTTATATTACTGCAAGAATATGGGTTTCGTTCATTTAAAGCGAGCGAGGTTTGGGTTTTTCAGGGGTGTGTAGAGTTCTAAGTACCTCCGAACACTCAGACACTTCCGCAGTGTTGCTGAAGTACTCATACCGGAACGTATTAGTGGGAAAAGACTGAGAATTATGGTGTATACCCTTGCTTACTTTCTTCAAATTGCTTAAGAGTCAGTTGCACGACAGGTCAGATCGTTTAGTCTTGTCATTCCGTTTGTTCAGTTATTGCGTCGATATAACTGCGTATGTTCTGGTTTCTAGACAGGTAAGGTCATCAAAAATTGACCTCAATGCCCATAAATCCGCGTTTGTTACGACCTGTCGGTATTGTTTGTGGTCATCCATTCTGGTAGTCTGAAGAGTATTTATGGCATCATGTGCTGCAATTAAACATTGCATAACGGTGTCTTAATCCATTATGTTTTTCTTCTTGTCCGCACAAATTACCGTGGTAATCAGGGCACGCTATTATGGATGAAAGCCGAATGCCCGGAAATCCGTAAATCCCTCATCACTATAAGGCCTTCGCAACTCCGGGGGTATTTCTGTGGCATTCCGGAATGATTATTTTGAACGCTGGATCACTGTCAACCGTTTTCGTCTGGTGCAACCTACACCTGAAATAGATTTCTGATTGAAAAATAAAAGATAGTAAGAGTCAAATATTTTTACGTTCTTGCTGCTTCAGTGGCGCACATGCGCTTTCATTCTTGTTGTACGGATCAAAAGTGGAACGCATTCGAGAGCAAGATGAGGCCGCTGTTGTCGTCACCATTTAGCCTGCATCAGTCGTGGTATGCAGTGATCATCGCGACAGTCCGTTGGCTCGTAATCAGATCATCTGTAAGTTCGCGAGCGATAACTAAGGAAGTCAAAATGCATAGTCTATTCATGTACTGCGCTAGTAGATTGCTTACTGCCCCGTGCTGTAACGACTGAAAGAAATCCAACACAGCTTGATAGTAACCTGATTACAAACTGGTTGCAAACCTCTTTAAACATGTCACTGTTACAGCCCATGGTGAGTCTGAACCTCCGAGATAGTTAACTCCAGTTTGTTCTTTTTTCACGAATTTCCACCGTTTTATTTTCCCCTTCAATTATTTACTTCGTACACTTTCATCCGTTTAGCTATTTATCATTTCTTGACCTACTATCAGAAGTAACGCCAGTTTGACCCAAGATACGAACCCCAATTTGACCTAACGCTAGAAATATGAATGTCAGTTTTAACCAGAAACTCGTATATGACGTTTGTAGCACCTTGTACAACGTTTGTCTCAGCCGTCAGAGATACAATTCACTGTCCATAATGACATTAGTAAATCCTTGCAAAGATCAGATATCATTCACCTGAAGAACATAAGTATTTTCTTCTGCTTATGCCATGACTGTTATTTAGCATCAAGGTGTTCATGGGTGTCGTTTGCAACGTTGGGTAAACTAAATTATAGATAGATTCCCAAGTATTTCTTTAGTCTAACCTTTGCAACAACCACAAGATAAGCACTCATTTCCCTTGATTAACTTCAGCAATATAGCTGAAAGTCGAACACTGCGGATTGTTAACGGCTTACTTAGTCATCTACGTACTAAAATGATCCAATTATACACCAGCTCATGATAACAGTAGCTGGACGGAGTGCATTCAAGGTCAAACGACCACACTTATGATAGGTGGGTGACCTCTTTATGTATAAATGTCAGCGGATGATTCACGGAAGCTCAATGTAGTGGCTTCTAGTCCTTAACTTCACTCCGGTCACCTACTGTTGCCGTGATTCTTTGCTACATATTCTCATTGTTTTTAATATACAGCTGATGAGGTAAGTCAAAATGTTATCACCTTACGACATTTGTCTTTTTATTGTCTTGATGGGCTACTACACTATTTTAAGCGCACAGTGTGGAGAAGTTTTAACATTCCCAAAACGAAATCCCAAGGTTTCCATGACCTTCATCCAGTTTCAAGTTGAAATAAATCTAGTATTATCCATTATCTGAGAGGCACATTGATCAAATAACTCCTAAATGGCTACAGCTACCAGAAAGGTCACATATTTTGATATCGATCGGTAATTAACGCTGGAGCCAAGTCAGCAATGGGTTGCGCGTAGCCCAGAAAAGGATGCTCAGAATAAAAACGAGTTAGATTCATTATTCCCCATGTTACCAGTGACTGACTTTATAAACGTTATACCGAGCAAACCGTACTCTTTCGAAAAACCAGTAGAATGCTTCAGTACACCAAACTTCAGTCATGAAGAGAACGTATAGCAGACAAGCTCATTTTCGATGTTTCACAGTCAAGCTAAATGAACTAATTATGTGCAAATGTGCTACACTAAAAGATTGAAACGTTTGTCATCAGCGTTAGATCAGGCAAGTTTATGTAGACTACTCACGAAAGAAGTAAACTGTACATAATAACAGTGAATGACGAAACAGTGATAAAATCTGCATAATCTCTTCAGTCTGTGTTCGAACGCAAAGCAGTGGGAGTTTCAACAAATTGATGATAACGAAGCGGATGTAAGTGAATGGTAACTTCTTTTGTGACTGCCAGAAACTTACATTTCAGTTTTGAACACAGAAATCGGTATGTCAAATGGAGTGAGCTTCACAACCAAGCGAAAATAGTAACAACAGCATGTTTTGTCTCACCGTATGCGATGTCTGTCAGATGAGCCTCCTTCTGTGTTCCTTCTGGACAGAAGTGATCGACCACATGAGTATGTCAGCGACGAAGAAACGTTAACAAACTATGACACCTTTGGTTCCATCTAGAGACCAACAGTGCATGTAGCCACTGTCACAAAATACTGCTTTTTTTCATTTGCACTCGTAATGTACGGGGTAGGAGCGGTGCCCGAAACTCCTGAAGTAAAAAGAACGCTATGACTTGGCATCCACAAATGTGTATGCAAGAATAGTCAAAAAGAAGACCGATGCTCGCACAAGGAAGTACTTGGCAGAACAATGAACAGCACTCGAAAGAAGTTAACTTGGGTTCAAACATATCAAGCAAATATGTCGACATATTCACCTATCGATGCTATACCTTACCCTTAGCTTACAGTGGACGGCTACGTGAAACGGTTTGAACCAACTGAAGTACCCTCCATTCCGGTGAACGCAGCTTTATCTCTGTTCTACACTCAATGAATATATATATGGAACAATTAATTTCAAGAGAGCTTCAAGTATGCGACAGCGGTCTATCACTGATGGTGTCATATCTGTTGCACCCTCAAGGAGGTTTATGAACTTCATTCATTGTCTGTAAAAAAACTTGTCCAATAACACGAAGTGTTAACTTATCTTCTTGTCCGTTTCTAGCTGCCTTTAGATTAGGGATTCCAAAAGTAAACTTTCGTCATCTACGAATCGAACGTAAGCAAGCAACCAAGATTCAAATCTTACAAAACCTTTTGCTCAAACTGCAAAACACTGGTTAATAAGTCGTTAACCAGCTGTATGATGTAACCCAGCACGTCCAGCTCGATAGATGTGAGATGATACCCGTGTAGTGCATTTGTTTGTGTCCCTAAGCATGACAGCGCACTTGCGACGCACCTTTAGTGGGTATGCGTTATAATCCGGTCTAGGTTTTCACTCAGAGAAAAGAGCTGGTAGTGACTACTAGTGGGAGGCCGGATGAGTGACATAATGCATTTAAAGACATTTTTGAACTACTTTGTATCGTTTTTGATATTACACACTCTTGTACCACTCTCTCATGTCCAACTTCCCAATATCTTCTCTGTACAACTATCCCTCAGAAAAGATAGGTCGTTTTGTGAAACGCTGTTTCATGGTAATTCGGTATACTAAACAATGGACTTCCTCATTTCACAGTCTGGTAGCTCGGCAACCTGATACCAAATTAAGTTGTTTCGTTGTATAACGGGCAGTTTCATTTTGTGAGTAGTATACTACTCACAAGCGATTCGAGGAAAACGATGGACCAGAAGCGACTATCGGAATAGTGTGTACGCATTATGGAGGAAGTGCCACAAGGGCGAATGACAACGTACTGCTACCCAATGTGTGTGAATGCACGTCAACCGTACGAATGAATGTGCGTGTTCGTGGTCTCATGTTTAACATAAGCTTTACGGGAGTTCGTCCAATGAACGAATTTGCAAGCCAAGCATCTTTTGTGGTCACAACAACTGTGTTCTATGTCACCTCATTGAACCATCTGAAACCCACACAAAAGTGGTACTTCCCGTTAGATTTCTTTACCAGGAGAAAAAGTGAGTTGCACGGATTGTTGGTTTCTTCGAAAACATTCTAATCCGGCATGTTCTGTATTTGCCTTTTCAAGTTCTCTTCAAGATGAACCGGTATCCTGCGGGGTCCGTGAGGTCGAAATGTTCCAGTTGTTTTTTTAATGCGCATTCCAGTTGCAAACTCCGTACGGATCATCGTCTTTCGTAAATACCTCCACGTATTTCTCGACCGTTGACCGGAGCAAGGGGTCTGTGCAAATGGGAGTTTTAGCCTTGCGTACTTGGTTGACGCTATCCTGTTGCTGTCCTGTAAGTGTCAGGGAGCCATACCTGGTTGACGACACAATGAAACGATGCTTTACGATATGGCTGCCGATACGCAACCCACTTTCTTTCACACCGTCAACCAGTAAACTATGATCTCCAACTGTCCTGATCATCGTGGACGTCGCTTCTACGTTTTGCTTCTCTGCACGAACAATCAACGAAACAGCCGCCCTTGTATCCGCCAAGCACTGTTCCATCGCTCCGTCAATTTTAACCCTTATATGTACGGCCCGCTTCTCGATCGCTCCCATTACTAGTTGATCCGCCCAACAAAAAGAACAATCATGAAACATCTCATTTTTAGACCTCTTGAACAGCCGGGTTGAGCAATCCTTCTTCCAATGTCCTTTTTTCACACATATGAAGCAGCTTCCTAATCGATCGTTCTTCCGTGATGCTGTTCTCAGAGCAGCTACATCAGCTACGATCTGCTCCATTGTCTTTTGCATTTCTTTTAGTGTCTTCTTGTCCGTATTATCATTCGCATCCACTGAGGCCACAGACATAACTCCTAACTCCCGCGTCACATTCGCAAGCTCATCGATGTCCATCCGCCCAGCGACATGGACAATACGGACTTGGTCGCGAACCGCCATCGAGAGACCTTCAATAAACTACCTCGTTAACAACTTCCATCCTGGTTCTTGATCCAATCCTGGTAGTGTCCTGTTCGACAAACTTTTCAGAGTGGCAGTGAGCACGGATGGATCCGCTCCTTGCCCAAGCCCTGAACCGCCAGATGGTCTCCTGGCGGTCGGCTGGGCTGTCAAACGCAGCCACCAGCGCCTCGTTCGCAGCGGCCCACTCCATCTTCGCAGAGCCTCTTTGCACCATCTTCGCCCTACCCTTCACCAGCGTCAGCAGGGCAGCCAGCTTCCCACGGCCGGTCTTTACTCCGACTAATTCGGCCACGTCCTCGAAGTCCTTCAGGAAAATCCGGACGTCTCCATCTTCGAACGGCTGCAGCCAGGGTATCTTCATCCTCGCGTTTGTCACGGCACCAGTTGTTGTGACCGCAAAAGACGCTTGGCTTGCAAATTCGTTCATTGGACGAACTCTCTTAAAGCTTATGTTAAACACGTGACCACGAACACGCACATTCATTTGTACGGTTGACGTGCATTCACATACATTGGGTAGCAGTACGTTGTCATTCGCCCTTGTGGCACTTCCTCCATAATGCGTACACACTGTTCCGATGGTTGCTTCTGGTCCGTCGTCTTCCTGGATTTGAGGCTTGCTCTTTTGTTCCTGAAGTCGCTTGTGAGTAGTATGCTATTCACAACGAAACTGCCTGTTATACAACATTATGACACGGATAACGTTTTGATACTCTAAATGGTGTCATCCGCGACAGGTTGAGCTGTACGTCAGTTCCGGCAATATTTCCTTTCTGTTTGAGGGAGATACTTAACGTAGTCTTTCAACGTGTCATCCATCACCCGTGAACAGGCGAATTTGTAGGTCTGCTCTTCGCCTTATAGACCTGGTATTTGGCGTAGAAAGTGAATAACAATATCACCCTGCTTCTTTCCTAGTGAAGGTGTCCACCTTTGTCTAAGCTTCTGTTGTGTCTTACATCCTGTAATCTCCCATCTTGTAATTTGCTAAAGGTCTTTACTACAGCTGAGTGTGAAACTTCATAAACAGCATTCTCACCACCCCTTCCAGAAGCCCTACTATCATTTGAATCCTTGACGAAATTCACATCACTGATTAATAGTAGGGGATTTTGGTAAACACGAATTAAAGATCATTCGAAGTCAACTGCAGCACTAAAGTAACACTAAAGGTTTTCATTCACTCCTTTTCACAAAAGGTCCAATACTTGAATTTCGTTCTTGTTAGAACTCGTCAGTGGTGCGTACGGTCGGGACTTCAAACCCGGTCACACTATCACGTAGCAGTCGTGTTCATCAGTGCACCATTAACCTCGCATCAGACAGGACCGAATGATCATGTGCAAGCACTCGGTCACACCCCCATGTGAATGATGCTCAAGTTTCCCGATCCTCTACAGAAGAACTACCTGTTATACAGGTTTACTGTCGTTACAATGCCTATTCCATAACAAGTTTGCTTTTATTGTGTAAGCGGCTGATTGAAGAAACTGAACAACATATCATCAGATATTTTCTTACTATTCTGATGGACAAGATGAGTTGAACCTGATGTTTAAGGACAATACTATCCTTAGGGAGAGAATCCTAGGAAAATATGCGCTCACTATAGAAGCGTGTCTACACGCATTTCCTCATTAAATGGCTTCAGCGCATGACCATACGGACAACAGTTGTTGAATCTTCAACTGACTTCAGTCCACCTAAAATGTAACAGAAAACAGTTGTGTCGGGCCATACCCATATTACTTAGGTAATAGCCTAGAGCTGGAGCACGAAAATGCATAAACTCATTGTTCAGCAATCTACGTGCATCTTTCTGCAACAGACTGAAGAACTTTGCATAGTTTTGTTTCTTGAATTATGCCAAATCTGTGAACATTAAATGACCGCTGACAAATGAGAATGATACTCTTCAGGTCTGATCTCCCGCAAATGGGAGTGTGCAAAAGGATATCAGGAAAGTTGGTTTGAAATCTAAGTCACCAGAATTATTGAATCAAATGACATAATTGTAACACGAGACTGTCACATACTGAGCTACCCGATGGAGAAAAACCAGAACAGGAATCTGAGCGGCACTAAGCATTCTCAATTTATTGGAGAAGCAGCATCTTTTATAGAGGAACAACAATATTTACGATTGTTATTAGGTTACAGGCGTGCGTTGTCCCATGACCTTACATCTAGCAGCTCGGTTGTTTGAACCAGATACTTATTCAACAGCAGCTGATCGCCGTCTATGATTGGTTGGCTCCAGTTTGTTCATAATTCCGTTTACAGCAGCTTGTGCGCGAAAACTGATTGGCTGAATTTTCTCCAATAAAGTGACCACTCCAATCCAATTTCGTTATAGAAACCAGGGCAATCTATCAGGGGAAAAAAACGTCATTCATGCATGACTATGATTTTCGGGTTTCTGAACAGAGAAAATCCATCAAGTAGCACCTTTGAAATGTTCTATTTACCCCCCCATATAACATCATAACTTAACACATGAGCTAGAAAAATATAATAATCTTAACGATACTTTGCTAGTCCATATTTTTGGGGTTCTGGTCCATGGTAGCTCTTATATGGACTTAGGAAGCCCGAAGATATCTCAGCTTGTAGATAACTGTGCTGTTACATGACACCAACTACCTGATACGATTTGGTCGACTACATTCTTCTTATCCGACACTCAGATGATAATGTTTACTCTGGCCTGTGGTTCTTCAGTATCATGTGTTTATTACGTAGCCCTTATGACAAAGTACAAGACTAGGTTACCTAGTAATAATGTGACCCCAGGATCAATGTTGAGCACATGGTATTTTTAACGATTCTCACGCAACAACATTTTTTCTCATTGCGTCAGGTCCATGTCGATGAGTTTACCTCCAGTGAAGAAGCATTTTTCTATTGACAGAAGGTGTACCTAGTTGAAACAGAATATTGCGGCAGCACTCATTGTCGACAAAATCTAACGGCGGTTGAGTTTCTGATACATCGACCATTCACAACCAATTTCCTCCAAGCGTTAACTTCACATTAGTCTAAAGAAGGTACGCACATAATTAGAGCCCACGACAAAACTATGCAGACATCATATTTTACTGGCTAGTTCCCTTAATGCACATTTGTTGTATACTCCGATTTATCACTACTAACGTTATTTGGTAAGTAGTTTCGTAAAAATAGTTTCTTCACTTTTGTGTCCACTCCAACCGGAATAAATGTATGAGGGCACGTTGTGTCCGTTTGTTTGAGTTATATATTTTTAGTAGTGACAGTAAAATGGTGCCTATCATAAAAGTCACGCAATACGCTGTGAAGGAGTATTAATCACGAGAGTATCCACCAGTAGGTAGCTGATTTATAGGAGTCATACGATCTGTAGGGTAGTTGCGGGTTGGAAAAATGTGGAAATATTTTTGTACATCAAACTCTATGACAAACGGCCCATAAAATATGATAGTCTCATCATTCCGCTGTTCCAGCTAAACTGACTGAAAAAGTCAACAACTGTGTAGGACGGAAAAATGGGTTGAACAGTGTTAGATATCGTATACAAAGACATTTCGTTCGCTTTTCACGCGCATTTTGCGCTTCTTGCAATTAGGGCCTTCCAAATAGTGTACCGTCTAGAAGCGTGAAATATGCAGAAGGTGTGACAATCCACCAGATCAACCATGTCTTTTGGGTGCCGGAACAAACGATCATCTTTATTTTCTGTGTTTTCTCGCTTCCTTTCGCTCATAGACTTAAGCCGATCAGCCAATTTTTGTGGTTGGTCCACAACCAGGCCTCCGAAGGGGTTGGGAATGGTATTTGCAAATAAATAGTCGCAGTTATCACCAGTGAAATGGTAGACAGCTGCGTCGACCTGGTTGGATGTTATCGGCACCACACACGCCGGAAACTAGAACCCATGGCCGGTGAATAAGCGGCAGATTGTGGTCTAAACATGGGGTCTCATCTGCCTTTTTTTACCTTGATAACTCCCACTTTCTTTTGCCATATCTTCTACTCTTTGCTGCATTTATTTTTGACCTAGACACATACTGGTGTAAACAGTTCGACTTGATCCTTAACTTTCTACTTTTCCGCATCCAAGCCCCTTCCACCACCAATTTCCACCATTCAGTATCCGACCGACATTTCTTGGTATTTTCAAATCACTAACAACATTTTTATCAACGAACTCATCATACCATTGCGTCTAGAACGTCACTGATTTAACACTAACAAACGTATTGTCTTCGTCTGCTGTCGCTGTCTGTATAATAGGTTGTCTAATAGGTTGCAGAATTTTCGTTGTAGTGGCTGATGAAAAGCGAACGAAATGTCCTTGTGCAAGAAATCTTACACTATACTACTGGTTTTTTCACATTCATTCATGGAATTATTGTTTCAAAAGAAAAAAGAAACCGACGGGAGAAGAAAAAAATAGAAGTTGAATTTTCTGCGTCCAATGAAACATTCAGAAAGCACATTTTAGCATGGGGAAATATTTGTTAATCAGAGTCATCTCTGTAGGACCTAACTTAGCTTTAATCTGTCGAAGTCATACTGATGGTCAATTTGGCTACTTGAATGAATGTGTCAAGCCTGATCTTGACGATACGACTTGAGATGCTATTACGGTAGACTGTGTGTGTGTGTATGTTAAGACTACACTAAAAAGTGTCAACTGCTCTATCAAACCATTGAACAGGCCATGGAACAAATGTCCCTTCAGATCCACCGTGGACCGTTGGATAATGCTCACTCAAGTTTCAGTAGCCCAAAGAGCAATCTTAAACAGGCCAGGGGACGCAAGACGCTCTGTGTTGGAGCATGGAATGTGCGCACGCTGCTGAATCGATGCAACTTCAAAGGACGGCCAGAATGGCGCACTGCACTGATCACGATGGATCTGCGTCGCTATGGAATCGACGTAACAGCCTTGAGCGAGACAAGGCTTGCAAACCAAGGCAAGTTACGGGAAGCAGGTGCTGGGTACACCTTCTACTGGATGAGTTACCCGACAGACGGTGCTCGGGAGCATGGTGTCTGTTTTGCAGTCGCTGATCGCATCAACGCTTTGATGATAGGCGAACCGCACGGCATCAGTCCTCGAATGCTGTCTATGCGCCTAAGATTCGGTCGAGGTAAGTGTGCTACATTTGTCAGTGTTTATGGTCCAACTATATGTCACACTGATGATACAAAGAATCAGTTCTATGATCAACTGTCCGCCACAATCCGGTCGATGCCTGTGACTGATCGACTGTTTATTCTGGGTGACTTGAACGCTCGAGTCGGGCGCGACTCGGTAGCTTGGCCGGGAGTCCTCGGACCATACGGCATCGGTTCAATCAATGATAACGGTGATCGTCTGCTCCGCCTGTGTGCTACTCACAAGCTGGCTATCACGAACACCCGATTCCAACTGGATGCGACATCACGACGTGGACCCATCCACGAAGCGGTCATCACCACCCAGCCAGAGGACATCATGAAAGTCTGGCGCAAACACTTTGGTAGCCTACTAAATCGTCCTGCTACCATTGATTGGGTGACCGTGAATAGCCTGCCGCAACAGTCCATCAAGCCTTCACTTGCTCTCGCTCCTGATTTACTAGAATTGTAAGGAGCGATTGGTCAACTTCGCAACGGGAAGGCTACAGGCGAGGATGGATTGTCAGGCGAAATGCTGAAGAATGGCGGACCGGCGATGGAACGTGCACTGCTCCAGCTGGTTCACTCCATCTGAGAGCACGAGAAGATGCCACAGGATTTCAAGGATGCTGTGATAGTATCTTTGTTTAAAGGTAAGGGTAACAAGCAATGCCTCAACAGCTATCGGGGCATCAGTCTGCTGAGCTGTGCAGGCAAGTTACTCGCCAGAATCCTTCTGAACCGGCTGAATTCGGAAGACTTAGAGGCCAATGTTCCTGAGGAGCAATGCGGATTCCGGACGAATCGGAGTACGATCGATCTGGTGTTCGCTGCTCGACAGCTTCAAGAACGCAACCAGCTTCTGTATGCCCTCTTCGTCGACTTCACCAAGGCGTTCGATTCCGTGAGCTGCGAGGCGCTGTGGACGGTGCTTGGTAAGTTTGGATGTCTAGGTAAGTTCGTTAATTTGATTAGATTGTCGCATTTGGACATGAGGGCGAAGGTGCAATCGTGTGGATCTACCTTTGATGATTTTGACATTGTCACTGGCGTGAAGCAAGGTTGTGTCCCGGCTCCATCCCTATTTAGCTTATATTTGACTGCCATGCTAACAGTTGCTTTTCAGGATTCTGGGGAGGACGGCGTTGAGGTTGAGTACCAGACGGTTGGGCGCCTGCTGAATGTTTGACGCTTCGGCGCCCCAACCAGGTTACATACATCACTGGTACGCATGCTTCTGTTCGCAGATGACAGCGCGCTGTTTGCACATAGCGAGGACGAACTACAGCGGCTGGCCACGGCTTTCGCGACCGCAGCATCCAAGTTTGGACTGGATATCAACACAGGTAAGACATTTTCTTTCTTTCAGCCTTCTCCGGGCGGAGGTACTATCCATGCACATTCGCCCCAAATTCGCATCAGTGGAAATGTTTTTGACAGCTGCACAGATTTCTGCTACTTGGACAGCAATCTGTCCACCGATCTGTCCGTGGACCGCGAGTTGAGAGCTCGTGTGGCAAGGGCTAGTACTGCTTTCGGACGTCTTGAAAGACGTGTTTGGAAGAACCACAGCCTGAAGCCGAACACTAAGCTCTTTGTTTACCGCTCAATGGTGTTGTCCATACTGCTGTCTGGCAGTGAAACGTGGACATTGTATCAGCGGAACGTGCGCTATTTGAGTCACTTTCATTTGCAATGTCTAAGACGAATCTTGGGTATTCTGTGGTTGGACATGGTTCCGAACACTGAGGTACTGCGGCGAGCGGACATGAACGGGATGGAAGCCTTGCTGATGTGGAATCAGCTTCGTTGGCTGGGTCACGTCCGTCGGATGGGCGATGACCGTATCCCGAAGCAGGTGCTATATGGACAACTGAGATCAGGTAAGCGAAGTCCTGGTGGCCCAAAGCTAAGATACCAGGATGTTGTGCAGGTAAGTCTTTCACGTTGTAAAATTGATTTTAGATGTTGGGAAGACTTAGCGTTGAACCGGACTGCTTGGAGGAATACAATTCGGACAGTCGTCCGCGAGTTCAACGAGCAGTTATTGCGCGACCGAGAACGAAGGCGCGCGGTACGCAAGGGAACCATCGGTGCCATAGGTCGTGGTGACATGACTATATGGCGTTGCGATGTGTGCGGCCGCGAATGCGCTGGCCGTTTGGGATTAGTAGGTCATCAACGTACTCATAATGCACCGTCGGCGAAGAGACAACGAGTACGTTAGGCTCAGGTAGGTCATATCAGCATATCCATTTTACTTCTGTTAACTATTGCATCGACCAAGACCATGGTCGTTTGGCAACCAATCCGCTCCTCTTTTCAGAAACCTGGGTGTCTGTTATCTTCTACCCATTCTTTTCTTGGGCTTTGTTGGTGTATTGAATGATGAATCGTCTGTCTGATCTTTTCGTAGTTCAACTTTGAGTTTTGTTTTTCAACTTCGTCCTCTCTTGAATGCAATGGCATGCATTCGTATACTTAAATGCTTCTTGTATTACAGTTTACATATCTTTCTTCTTAGTATAGATCTTGTCATTGCAGTCTCTCTCACTGTTCATTTTCCGAGAGATAAGGGTTTCCTTTTCGTGCTAGCCATTCAATTGGCTAGTAAGCATTGGCCAGGTGGACACAAAGGCCTCACTAACACACTTACTGGTCTTATTCCTTCGGGTTTACACCGGATACGTGGTGTGTGAGTGGAACCGCAAGTGGTGCAGCGCGAGCCACTTGCGGTGATGGTTTAAAGCGCAGGCGTCCTTTGGCTTCGGTCACTGTGACAGGCTAATCCGTTTCGGATGCCGCCAACCATGTTAAGACGTTCCAAAGTGAGGAAGCCCGGAAGTTGAATGCGCTTTGTCCTCAAGTAAAACAAATGGTTTGATATCTCAGCTTCAGAAAGTCACTCCAAAAGTGGTGATTTTGATTAGGGAAACGTTTGATTTTTAAAGGGTTGTATGTTTGGTCAGGAATTCTAGACATTAAAATTAGGTCACTTCTTGCATATCGGTAATTCATGAGGACTTGTCTCAGTAATGGCGCTGTGTCTGGACGAAATGGAGAACAGAGTGTTTAATGCTGTGTTTTGTAACGCCACTGATTTTTACAAAAGAACCGTTGATCATACTTACTTGGTCGTTTTCACACTCGACCAGGTCTCTCAGGCTATGAAAATTTACAGAAAGTTACACAAAACTTGAACATGACTTATGAGGTGGAGCTAATTAACGTACTGGCATTCCTTGATGTATTACCCATGTGTTTCCCGGTTAGTTCAGTTAGACACTTCGTCCATCGCAAACCGATATGGACCTGGCTATACTTGCGTACTACACATTTTTAGCCATCACAACACAACAGAGCCTTTGTTACTGGACCAGACGCATATGTTCACCCGAAACTCTACATGGAAGGCGAGAACATCCGACAAAAACATTACGGGGGAATGGGCAACCATCAGGTTGTATCGAATATCATATAGTAAAAAAAATCTATATTTACAGAACTGCCGTATGTTGTGCTCTTCAAGCAGCCTACCAGAACCTTGATGTGACAATCAAACAAACGTAGTGCGCTGCCTCCGTGTGATTACCAGCCACCAGAAAATCGATACAACCGCCTCTCAAGCAAGTGATCGAAGCGATTGTGAACGGTTCTCATTATATTCACGAAGTCAGACGTGATTAGTGTTTGCCACTTCAATAAATGGAAACTTCCATCCTCGACCACTTTTCTGCATTATCAACCGCTCGTCATCTGGTCGAAAGCAGACGCCATAGATCCGTCGTACTGCTTAGCAGTTTTGCTACGCAGGCAAAGTTCACACCTGTTGAAGCTGGTCAGAGCTCTGCTAATCACGCATTCAAAACTAAGCTCATGTATTCAAAAACAACTTACTGCAGTGTCAAAGTTGTCTTGATATAGGTTGATTTTATCACGTGCTTTATTACACTAGTTCTGTTCGTCGTTCTGTTTTACTATGATTCGTTCGGATTATTACGAATGCAGAGTGCATATTTATGGTTGATGAGAGTGAACAAAATGGCGTCACGCCACAATTTTCACTTCCGATTTAAGTTTTCAAATGGATTTCGGGGCTGATTGTTTCTGATTTTTTAAAAGACACCTTTTTGCTCGCAACAGTGTACTAATTATAGAAAAAGTGGCCAGGCCGCATCACTTGCAGTTTACAGAATTAAGCCGCAGCCGGCTACGTGCAATCCAACCGTACTGAACGTCTAGACCATTCCGCAGCTTCCTACTCAGTACTGTGATTTCTACAATGCGCCAGCCTTTGCTGTCATCAACACATAACAGTTGTGGGCTGTGGAATAGATTACTGTCCACAGTAATGACGATTAGATTGTAGCTGTCAAAAAGCTGTTTGTTCGGTGTGTAATACCAAAAAAAGAGTTGAAAGTCAAAATCCTGCCGCATTTTCTACTTAGCAAACAACCCAATAGAGAGCTAAATAAAATAGAGTGGGCTGTACGTAGGTTGGAGAAATATGGCCATTTGGACGTTCAGTGTGTAACGTGCGGTCGAAACCAGCAGGCGCGCACAGGTTGAATTTGAATTGTGTAACGGAGTGTGCTGCTGCGTTGTCGGCGCCGTTTTAGTTATCGTTTGTGTAAGTCGTGTGCATGGCTTACTGGGCCTTTGGCTCATGTTTGTTTCTTGTTGTTTCCTTTTGCAGGACTTGTTGGAACCCCTACTTCGGAAGAACGCTGTCCCCTGGTGTCTCCACATTGCCCCACAGTTGGTCCGAGAGTGTTACTGACAACCAGAGCGGTAAACAGCCGGCTTGCATGCTACAAGTGATACCCTACAACTTCCGGACGTTCGTGCCAGTTAAGTAGAGAAAAGAAACTACTTTTCTTTTCATATAAAACAAATTGTGACACACGCTTAAGGTTGCATTGATTTAAATAGATTTTAAATATACATTGCATAACTTCGCTTGGTAGTTAGACTTCACATGATTACTTCTTGAAAACGTTTGTTGACATATTTGCCAGAAGAAACCGTGTATTCCCACAAAAATCATTACAGAATTGATGACCGTTCAGGTGGAAAGTCTTATGAAACTTGATCAGTCTCCTTTAATTTTACTTTCCGTACAGTATGTTATCTGACAGAAAAGTATTAGGTTACATTTGAAAATAATTTGCAAATTTTTCAGCGTTGCAGTTAAACGTATTTTGAAATAATTGCAATTCACGAAGTTCAAGCAAATCAATACTGAAACAGAATGTCGCATGGGTCGACTTCTCCCACAGCTACCTATAATTGATGAGATGATGTATTATACTTCTAAACATTAATTCTACGACCTCCCTATGAAACATAAGTTTGTAATGCAGCTCAGTTCTATTCTGGCTACATCATATTCTTCTTACCATAAACTCGCGGGCTGGTTAGTGACTATTTGTACACCCAATGAAACAAAAATTTCAGAGGTATTCTATAAAAGATTCTTTTGAATTGATCAGTGGCTTAGACAACGTCAATCTGGTTAATTAACTGATGTGGCTCGTGGACGTTTAGTCACTATACCGGTTACATGAGGCAAGTACTTATACCTGTGAGCTAGCTGAAATAAGTCATATTACTTTGCCTCTTCCAACTGATATTTCGAAAGAAAATTTACTTCTATTCACTGACAATGTCAGCTTCCATTTTTTTAATTGATGTTACCGTCAAGTAGATGGAATAACCATGAGAAGTCCATTAGGGCCCACCATAGTAGACTTTCTCAAGATAAAAAGTTGGCAAGGTTTAACCACAGACGTGCACTACGAAAACTGCGTCGATGGTACATCAATATTCAGTCGTTTTGAACACACAACAAACCAATTCAGAAGAAACCCAATTGCGAAAAATTTGGACTTCAGCTGGATTCGAACCAGTGACTGAAACAACATGCCCAAACGCGGCAAGCGCTCTACCAGCTGAACTACGAAGCCACGCCGGAAGCTCAGAAATGTCACATTTCGACCTAGTTACCCACCCAATCAACTGTGTCATATGGAATCCACCAAATGATCCAGCCGATTGACTGCCCCGGCAGGATTTCTCGATCACTTCACGCTGGTTCGAATCCAGTCGAAGTCCGGATTTTTTGCAATTGGGTCTCTTCTAAATTATCAAATCTGCCAAATTACTTATCAGTAATTAACTGTCAATGTTCATTGGTGACGTTGGTGGATTCCAGCGTGAACTGATCGAGAAATCCTGCCGGGGCAGTCAATCGGCTGGATCATTTGGTGGATTCCATATGACACAGTTGATTGGGTGGGTAACTAGGTCGAAATGTGACATTTCTGAGCTTCCGGCGTGGCTTCGTAGTTCAGCTGGTAGAGCGCTTGCCGCGTTTGGGCATGTTGTTTCAGTCACTGGTTCGAATCCAGCTGAAGTCCAAATTTTTCGCAATTGGATCTTTTCAAAACTATCACATCTGTCTAACTACTTATCAGTATCAAACAACCTAGCACGGTACTATGAAAGTTGCCGTACCAACCAGAATGTAATACATGAATATGAGAATGATAATTGTTTACTGTTTCTAGATAAACTCGAAAGCCCCAGGGAAAATTGCTCTGTTGAGAGACCTGCCTGTAGGATATCTACGTGGTTCCGTCAATATTTGAACCCCAGTAGTTTCACACCGGACCATCAAAAACGTGCACTAATAAGAATACTATTTACACGAGCAGCACGAATCTATACACAGAACAGCCTCGTGAAGGAATTAGACTTGATCACGTCTGCACTAAAATTTAATGGTTATCCCTAAAAGTCCGTGAAAGGACATAGTAGACCGAAACCGCCATCTGAAAAGGTGGTCACTGTGGGATAATAGAAGGCTCACGTGGAATTGTTTTTTAAAACTACCCGTGCCTTCAATCAAGAGGGATCAGCTTGTCAATGGCACCTCACACAGTGTCCACCAATTTACATGCAACTGTAAAGAAAGCTACATGGGCAGAACCGAGAGGTGCTTGATCTCCAAAGTGAGAGGAACATTTGCTTAAACGGATGCAGAGGTCTGTATTACCGAAGGACGGCAATGTCATTGAAATACGCAGACAACCTGTGTCTGCAGTTGCTAAAGACGTTCTGACAACTGGTCACGTTATCGACCCAGCTCGCGAATTCAGAATCCTATTATGTCATTCTGATCCAAGCTTCTTGCGGTTTGCTGAGGCGATCGCAATCAGTTGACTGAAGCCAACCTTGTGAGCTCAGAAGCAACTGTTTTTGAACTTATCCGTGTCCTGGACTTAATGACTTTTCCGATGGACTACTCATCTCGCCTCTTTAAATGTTCCATATGAAAGCCGACTCCTGCTATTGTAAATTTGGTACTGACAAGTAAACACAAACTAATTCGCATCTGCCAATATCCTTGCGTCAACGGTTTTGTTCAAACTTATTGTTGTGTCAATCTCGTGGAATCGGTTTTGAACATTTTTTTCAAAGTCTAAAACTATTTCTTTGAAAAATAATTTGAAAGATTCCTGTCAACTTTCTTCTTGGTAAAATGAATAAAACTATGGACACTCACGTGATCTTCAATAGCAGTAGCCTTGCCTCCACTGCAATAAAGAAAGTGCGGTCGAATACTACTAAATACTTTCTGTTTTGTTTACGATTTGCTCAGCTATATTCTGCACTACATAGTCTACTCGAAGGTCCAATAATTGTAGGCCTAATCAGGTTTCTGTTTTTAATCCACTCTTTGCCAACTGGCGCAAGGGGCAAGATGGACAGATGATGACCTGGTGCAGAGAAATGAAATTGCTTACGAAGAGGTTAGCCACTGTAGATCAAGTTCGTCTCCCGGGCTTGGGCCCCCGGGACTCACAGAATCGGTGACTGGAGACGTTAAATGAGATGGCGGCTAATCGGGTTCAGTGGCGTGAATGTTGTCGCTGTTTGGCCAAGATGTCTGTGAGCTGAGTGCATTTAGTGACGTGGAGCTATGAAAGCCGTAAGAAAGCTGCTGTGTTGCTAATAACGTCTTACTTTCACTTACAGCTCGGTTGTTTGTCTGCAAGATGTAGGCATCTTGATGTTGAATGGTTGAAGCTAGACGTAGCTCTTTTTTCGGTAGTTGGGTCCCTCCTCATCCCCTTCTTTTTCCTTTCTCTCTTCCTATACAGGGTTTGCTTTTTTTGCCCTAATGGTTGTGTAGCAGTTAAGCATCAATCTGAACCACCGATGTATTGCTGTCTATGACGATGATGATGATGATAATGATGATGAGACGGATTATCCAAACAGAAGACGTTCGGACTAATCAGACACAAAGGGGACAGGTTTGCAATGTCTTTATTACTTGCTTTGGTAGGCCGTTGACCAAACCAGCCGGATCGTCACCGTGTTAACTTATCGAATCCCTCGTTTCTTGGACGAAATATACTGTAACGGATGACCAAAGCGTGGATACGAGTATTCCAACACTCGGTGGCAACAAGTTATGCGCAAAAGCCCACACTGAGTGAATTGCGGACATCACGGGCGACCGGACGAGGCATTGCTCAGCGGAATCTGACCAACGAACGAGGAATAGGAAGAAAAAATCCCACGACAGAGGACGTCAGCCACACACACAAACCAGGTAGAAGTGAACACGACATGTAGGTGTTGTGGACTGGAATTCCGGTTCATAAATGCTAACGTGCGCGTGGTGTGGGAGCGTGTGAGTTAGACAACTAAAATCGGCGCCTCAATGAACAACATTTTGCTACAATATGAATGTTTTATACTGCGGTAGAACTGATAAAACATTATGGAAACTGGGGATCCGCTTTCTATGCCGCACTTATGCAACTTCGCACGCAAAACTGAATGGTCAACATAGTCGAACCTTTTGGGAACGTCCAAAAGAAATAACATCAACCAGTTCTTCTTCATCACTGATATTGCCCACTGTTCCAAGACAACAGTTGAGTTATTAACGTATCCGGATCTCTTTAGGGATCCACGCTACTTAGTAGACAACTGATGTTTGTCTTAGTTTTCGTCAATCAAGGCATCCCTGACTTTGAAGTCAAACAACACTAATGAGACCGCCTTTAACTACCGAACATATTATGATTATCACCTCTAATAGACAAGTAATACAATGAGGATCTAGCAGAAAGTAGAGCTTACTATCACACGAAGACTGGTCAATTTATGGATAGACTGCTGTCAACAGCTTCTTTTCACAATCTTCGTGCATCGGGAAGATGAGGACAAATTTGGGAATTCACTGTCACTAAGATAATGTGTGGTGTAAGACCGATCATCCTGAAGCCAGCTTCAGTATTGTATCTTAGTTCAAACTTAACAGAAAATTTGTCAGCATACGTTATCAAAACAACTGTATTTGGGACGGTACTTCTAAGTATGTAGCGTAGTAAGATTTCAGGATGGTCTTTAATGCTGACCGTATTGTATCGTAGAGGGTTTTTGAGTAGCACTCACCTTGGTGGTCATTCACGGCTGACAGTGGTGCTTATCCTTTCGTACAGTTGTTGCTGTCTAAGTTTGACTTAAGGAGTGGTCATTGTATGCATGCTCATCCCACTTCAACCGGTAAATGTTTAAGACGATTTGCCACATTGTGAACAACTTTCTGTGCGGAAATGACATAGCACGTTTAGGCATTCTAAGTTGCCCGGATGGAACATGCTTGTCGGCAGCTCTACAGCCGTGTTGGTAATGAACTGACAAAGCTCATCAAGCTACAGACAATTTTCTGTTTCCGGTCCGTGGGAAGCACTACACCGATGAGACAAAACTGTTAAGTGAGTTTTTACAACAGACTATTTGGCAGGCACTCGGTGAACATCTACGTCGATCTGTTAGACGTTAAGTGGGCTCTATACTACTAAGCAGCAAATTGTAAGCGCGTATAGTGGCCAGAAGACTATGTTTCATAGGGTGTGATGTTTAATGAAGAAAAATCAGTCTATATGGTCTCGGAGCATGAAGACACTGGTCGTTGTCTTCAAAAACATTAAGCCGCCATCCTTCGATAAGACAGAGTTAAGACATACACGTCAGAGCACAAACAAGAACGTAGCCAACTTTTTGTGTAATTGATGGTTTAGAATGGCCCCACACTTCAAACTAACTAACCTCTGGAAAGAATGGACTAGATAAACGCGCAAAAATGTCATAGTGCAGAAGTTGATTACCAAATTATGCAGTGCTCTAAAACAAAACTGGAGTACGTTAAACCATGCTATCTGTGAATCACTCGTGGAAAGCATGCTCGGACGAGGTGTCAAAGTCTCCAGGCCAAATGGAAGGCTTGAACCTGAACAGGTTAATCCAGCGAAGTGTCACACCGAGTATTCCTATAAATAGCCTCGGTCATTAATAACTCTGAGCAAAATATTTGCAATCAACTATAGACCAAATTTCTTCCAGATATCCTGTTGAGTAATGACATAAGATGGCCGCGTAGGAAAGTAGCTTACGAATAGGTTGCCTGTAAGAAACAAAGCACTTAGGTGAGATTGACCCACAGTGGTAAACTTCGAACGTTGACTGATTCGTAATCATTTCTGATTCTAAAAATCAAAACTAGTTGAATCTGTTACCACGGCTACACAATTAGCGTGAACAATAAACAAAATAATAAAGTAAACATTGATTGTTCACACTCACATGAAAATAACGACGATTAGCGCGAACCTGCGCGGACGCAGTCGGTAGCAAAGGGACAGGTGAGACTAGTTATCACAAGCCAAGCCCACAATTCGATATGTTCCAACCAATCGGGTGAATGGAATCAATGTTCATCGGCCAACTAAGTGCCGGATTGGTTGTCATCAGAATGATCGACACGCCTAGGTGTCGCACTAGGAGAAACAGCACCTTTGAGTACATATAGGACGAATGGACAAAGTTAGCGTAGTGGACAATAGCGGGTGCGTATGAACCACAAAACATGTAATTGACTGGGGAACGAGTTCAGTAGGTATGCAACTCGAACTTCCTCAACTGTTGTACTCCCCAGCTGATCCAAGAATTGCTACACTTGAGTGGGTTGTTTTGTTGGTAATTGTTTCCGGAGCAGTCGATAGGTAGCATAAGTTGTACTGGAAAACTGATCGAACATAGTCACTTTTCAGTTATGATGAGTTATAATGTATACATCTACACATCAAAGCATTTTGGTTCACAAACGCAAATGTCACAAAGTGTAGCACATTCTCAGTGTTCACTTGGAGTCTATATAACAAGCCGACTCTACTCAGGCTTAGTTGCTCATAAACGCGTCGACCTTAATATTGTGGGCTGCCAACTGGGCGTCGTGGATCAACTATAAGCTTCCGACTCACTGCTGCATCAGACTCACTTGATACGTTTTCTAGCCGAAAAACTTGCCATTCAGGGAGCTTTTACGCGCGCTCTAACTGAAATGACCATTCCCCATGGATGTCGAGACACATCGTTGAATGACGCCTCTGTTTTGAGGTGCTTAGTTGCTCCATTTAGCCTTGAAGCAGACAATCAAAATTGACATTATTTGGGCCGTCAGATAAAATAGTAAGATTTTTCCATTTCCCACGCTTGCGTAATAGATAGCTGTGGCAAACGTGACAGCCATTTCAAGACAAAGCTATGTTTAGGGGCAATCGCTGCCGACGCCCGTTTTTCTGTTTGTGACTCGTACGTGTGTGAGAGCGATTCAGGCTGAGTCCCGTAAAAAATACTATTATGGGTCTTCCAACCCAGGTCAGAATAGATCAGACTGTCTCGTGATTTTCACGGATGATCGCCGAATCCCATCTCACTCTCACATTTTTATATCGAAGCATGCTTCGTATCTGAAACCCTCGTCAGTGAAATGCGATTGCATAAAACGTTTTCGTCAGCTTTGAAGGTGCACCCATTATCATACTCACTAGGCACTCTGGGCAGTTTCGCCTAACAATAATTTGTATTTCGCTCTGCAACACCACAACCCCAAGGAAATATGCCTAAAACTTGCAAAACAGGTTGACCGTTTAGTAATTTAGGCCACATCTGCTTTCTCTTTATCTACACAAACCACCTGATACTTTGACTTCTTCAAATTTCAATGGGAAGCCAAGAACTTATCACATAATTATCATCGCAATAGGTACCCCACTGTGTCCTTCGCACAGGTCTGTGAATTATCCATATATAAGACATCACTGAAGTCACTATGGTTAAGATTTGTCTTGAACAAGTCGTCCGAACATTTGCGCTGTCATTGATTAGCGTTTGTATTCTTATGATTAAAAGTGTTTTTTAAAACCTTTAAGTGTTCCGAATTTGTCGCTCACGTGTTGAGTCCAAGTTATGCATGCCTTCACAGGTTCACGGATAACTTACGATATGCTACCAGATTGACGCACGATTAAAATAAATGCTGGATGCATGCTCCGCATGCACTGTCACAGTTTCATTCTAGCAATGCTTACGATATGGTAACATTGTACGGTTCGTAGACTGGGAAAATATAGCAGTGTGCCAAGTTTTATATTGCTACAGACTAAAAACGTTGTCACAGAAAAAACAACACGACGGGATTGGTTCAAGTGAAGGGTGGGAAAGTGTACACTAATTTACGCCTCACAGTTCGACACTAAAATGAATGTGATATACTAACCGCAGGCGTACTCAGCATGGCAATAAACCATTCACGAAGGGGTAACCTATTGTTTCAATGTGGTCAATCTCAGCGACGGGTATGACGAACAAGTGTAAACAGGACAAGTGATCGAAATGCACCGGTTAGTCGTAACGGCGAGAACTCGGATTCAAGAAGTTTGTTAGTAACTTCTCAGCTCTGTCGTTTAAGGTTCTGGAGGTCAAATGAACCAGCCTGGAACCGAAGGGTGTCAGTAACCATGACAACTTGATTGTAATGGATTGTGAGTCATGTGTTTAAAGTGGCCTGACCTTTGCACCAGATCACACAATCCTTCTATCTCAAATAATTTGACTTGACCGCTTGACCAGCAAAAAAATTCAACTTATCTATCAGTGTGTTCACCATACGGACATCATGAGCGTCAATTTAGACCAGGTGTACGTATGCCTCTTATTTAGGAGGTCGACATGATTTTTATGAGATGAATTGTCTAAATGAAGGACCATTTATTCCAAGTCTTTGTAGTGGATCTAAACACTATACAAAATTCAGGTATGAACTCGAAAACAAAAAGGTGATAAAAATGGAAATGATCAAAACAGTATGTGAACTC
>JTDE01001614.1:66551-85247 GCA_014338405.1 Paragonimus skrjabini miyazakii | reverse complement strand
GTGGGCCATCGGCTGTACAGCTGCAGCTGGCTGTCGCTCAACCGACACGTTTCTGTCGAGGTGGCTAATGGTGCGACCAAAAATCAATACGTATGTGTTAAATTGATTAGTAGTGCATTGTTTTAAATATGTTTGCACCAGGCGGTCCACTAACAGTAAGACATCCATACACGTAAAGTAGAAAGATGGTATCTACCTCAGAACCGCTCGAGCGTATTATGACTGCACGTAAAAGCAACTTGCGATCTCTAATGCATATTGTTATATCATATACCCTTAGTTCAGATAAGTGGAAAACCCTATGTAACTGACCGAATACAGCCGTTCGCATATCTGATCTTTGAGGAGGACTGAAATAACCAGTAAATCAACACGAATAATTAACAATGGTGATTGTTCAATCAACCATCGGTGTGCCAGGTAGCTAGGAAAGAGATTGGTGATAAAGTAAGACAGTGCAAACTCCCAGGCATGGTTAACAGAACCTAGGACAGAGAAAGGTAGCACTTTTCAAAAACGCCTACACTCTGCTACTGTGAGCTTCTGCCATTGATAGCGCTGAGTGGCAACGGTTTGAATGCGCTCGATTTGCAAATACTCCTGTCTGCGGCGCAACATTGCGAGCAACGTTGGTGTAATACGCCACACAGCTAAGGAATGACGATTTCAAAGTATCGGTCTGGCGGTTGTAGAGGATACGCATAGTACTTCTGGGAGAAAGTTGTTCACTGAATTTGTAGAAGTGGAAATTACAAGTGTTATAGAGCAAGTGTCACATACACTGCAGTTTATGTCTTCATGTGCTGCTCCAAGTCTTTCAACTTTGACAAAACCAGTGTCGTCTGTCAGGATTTTCCCGGTAGAATGCAAACATTCCGTGGATAGAATTGGAAGGATGGAAGATCCAGCAAGAGGTGACTGATAGTAGCCCTTTGTTGCAAGCAGTTGGGAAAGTGACAAAACTCTTGACGCCGCTACTGCACAGTCACTGGACTGCGATAAACTTCTTGTCGCTCTTCTGATGATAAGCCATTGAAACAAACAGTGGTGGGCGATCGCACAACTCAGAGAGAGGCCAGTTGTATTAAATGACAGTGTGTCGTTATCGGATCGTCCCTTAATACGAGCTTAATCGTTTGCCCCCAGAACCGAGAAGAAGAATGGATGCGGCGACAGCGGTTATTTAAAAATTACAAGGCGAGTCCATTAGGCCACAGAGGCTCTACCTTCATAGGTCCAACAGAGGGTGGGGGACATTTGGAAATGCACTCGTGAGAACAGTTCACATGATGTACAGGCGTTCTATCGCGCAGCTGCAATTTAATTGAGCTTAATGGACTGAGTGAGTTAAAATCACATATCAGTTAACTCGAAGCCGGATCGATCACCTTAGCTGCTTCGTTAGGAGATGCGTCTCCTAACAGTCGTGTTAAAAGATGATTGGTTCTGTTTCCTGATAACTCAAACTGTGATCCAAAGGATGAAGACCAGTGCATCACCAATGTCACATCGAACTGTTCCTACTTCTCCCGAGCGCTATAGAAAACTGCATTCACTTGACTAGGGAACTGTCAACACTTCCGAACTGACTTGCTTCAAGTACCCTTACGAATGTGCTCTTGTGACACTCGATACCACTACCTCAACTAAATTTCCTGTCAATCACAAAAACGCCCTAAATACATATTGCCAAATAAGCGAGGTTGGGTCTGTCGTTAACCTCTTCACTACTGCCCAATGCCTGGAACGCCGTAAATCTCCTGCATGCACTGATGAAGACGCCGAGGGTAGAATTTTGGCTAACTACCACCAACAATAGCAGTAGCGGCAGCAGCGATGCAACATTGGCTGACACTGATATATAACTCTTATACATCCATGACCGGAAGAACTATCCTTATTGCAGAAGTGAAAGACAGGCAAAAGTTTAAACCTTGTTTCTACCAAGACTCATTTATCTAAATTCAAACTATTGACACCTTATAACCAAGCACCAAGTGAGTGTAAGGCAATATATACTGGACAGTTTCATTAGTTGTACTCTACTTACAGACAACTTGGTTAAACAACAGCACACTTTTCTCTAATCTCTGTTTCCAATACCACCCCCCTGAATCGCGAAAGCGACCCACAGTGGCAATCTCGTCTTCTTTTCCTTAAAAGGAAAAAGAAAGTTCACTGATGTCAAGGATCCCCATTTATCTTTTTAACTCCTCTTCTTTCCAGAGAAAACTAGTTTGGCCGCCCAGGGTGCATAGAAATTCCCAGAAAAATCCCAAAGTAACCTTCGATGTTTTTCATTCGTTTTACCTCTAAGGTGCCCAGATCACTAGTTATCCCGTGACTTTGACCGCCACGTTTGATAACTGTTCTTCAACCATGTGTCCTGCATATATATCCACATATTCTTCTTCCTTTCACTGACTGATCTGGCTCGAGAACGATGGGCGGGCCAGGGGAGCTATGCTCTGGGTCAAAAATCGACCACTTTGTTTATGTCAAGACAGGAAAGTTGAGCTCTGTCGGAGTGCTGTTTTTTGTCTGCTTCATCCAGCTTACTTTTCGAGCTGTTGCAACCATTTATGACGCTTATTCCGATGCTACCCCAATAATTATACACAATTAACGTGCATTGCAGAATCGAATACAATCCAGCAAGTTTGGAAGTGGTCGAAGCGTGTCAAGAACATGCAAACACTGTTGTTTTGCAGAATTTTTCGGACAATATATGACGTGTATGAATCCAAATTATGTCAACATGCAACGCCTGTCTCACTCATGACATGGAAACGAAGGAGAACTGGTCAACAGAACAACAGTTTGCACTGTGCAATGGACTGTGAAGGGAAAGCTTCACCTCAGCATTTTCAGGGTTAATTTTCAATGAAAATTTGAAACTATGTGCTGTAGTAGAAAGTCGATTATTGCTGAAACGATAACAGTGCATTATGGCTCTTTCTGTCCCATTGCATAATGAACTACATGGAATGGGCTGGACTGAAAGAACCCATGTTCACACTACTTTGAATACAGTTGGTGTCGTTCAACAGAAATCTGAGTTTCTTGGAATTTTGGAACAAATTAAACTTGCGTTTCCTGTCGATGATCACGAGTTCCGATGCTTTGAAAACAAAGGATGCTGTACCAGCGGGGTAAGAAAATGTGTATTGCCGGTTGTTAACTGTCAGGTATAACGATCAGATGGTGCGCCATCCAGTTCTCACATGATGCCCAACCTCACACTGCGATAACCCAGGCAGAGTAACGAAGGTGCGTTCGCCAAGGAAACTGTTAGCGAGTCAGATATCTTCTGACATGACCATAACGCGGTTGGTATGGATGACGCGTAAGTTGGCATCTTCGAAAGGGTCAACGGGGTGGGGTTCTTTGACCTCCTGAAGGGCAGAGAGGTGAGCTTCGGAAGAGTTGGTCGCCGTTGAAGTTCTGCATGATTTCACGGATGACAGACGTCGGAAGCACAGCTCTCGATCAGGCCAATGTGTGCAAGTTTGTCAACGGTGGATTCCGAAGACGTTAACACTATCTGACACGCAACCATCGGACTTCTTTACGCTCCAGGTGGTTGGCGAGATATGGCGTCCGCTTGACCGAAGCTATCGGCGGATCGCAATTTGAGCTTACGGTTGTTCGCTCAGAATGGAGTCACACAGTTTTATGGACGATGGACCGTATGGAAACACAAATCAGAAGACAAAAACCGTGGGTTGATATCACCTCTCGCATTCTCATCAGTCCCAGACGTGAACTCTGTAGTGTACATCAAACCGAATGAAACATAATAAGTCAGAACAACAAACAGAACCAAAGTACTAAATCAGATTATCAATATCACCCAAAACCAAGGCAACTTCGACACTACAGTGGACAGACCTCGTAGTATGAATTACCAAACCCACTGTTTTCCCGTCGTATAGTACTGTGTACTCCTTGGATTTGAGCACCGTTTTATCCTACCAACCATAAGTTACGGCACGTTGGCTGGACTCCATGGATTTACGAATAATAGAAGTATGAGTCCGTCTACTAAATTCTACTCGGTTGTCATGATAACTGCAAATCGTGCCACTGTTAGCATTATTTTGGTTCTAAAAGGTTTATTCACTGAGTTGTTCACCACGTATACTTCGCATCCGTTCTCAGAAGGAAAACGACGTCGACAAATTATTCTCAAGCTATGAACATTCAGATCGGTTTTGCATCACCGACAGTAGACCGAAAACACCCGCTCACCCCAGACCATATGGCCGTGTTCCTCAATTCACATGATCTAATCACCGTGACCTATATACCGCCAACACTCACATCCGTTGGACCGCATGCCAACATAATCACGACAATTAAGCATGCAGACAACTTGACACACCCACGTAAGTCGACCAATCGGGTTTAGGATGCATCCGATTACCTCAACCAATACGGCCTTGCAGGTTTGAAGGTCATAGCCACAACGCCAGAGCCCTGTCACTCGAATTAGGCGTGATTTCCAGCTGGTAAACAGCTGATTGGTTTCTGATCACACATGGCAGACAAACCATTGGCTGTAGGCACGCCTACACCCAGACTACGCAGCATGCAAGATTTGACATAAAATTAGAATCGGTTTCAACTGAGCAATCTGCCGTTGTTCTGGCCTCGGCACACCCTGTGATCAACCTGTCGTTATGAGCGTCGCATTTGGTAGACGGCACGTCAACTTTGCGAACCAGCCTGAGCTCATGTGTGGTGGGGTAAGTGTTGGTTTTCTAAAGGTGGTGTATTTACGCTGCATTTCTGTGCAACCACAGTCGATCCTACGTCATATTTTATTAACTTGCCGTCTAAACATGTCATCGGAACATATTATTTTTTAGTATCTACTCAACACAGTATTTATTTACCGGTCCTCCTGAAAAGGTTAACTTTAGAAGTACGGTTAAAGGTTTTGCTATAGAAATCACCACTATTGTTTACCATTTTTGTGTTTGACGCGTACTTCAGCTTTATTTTTATTCATTTTAGCTGCACCTTTTACAGTCCGCTGAGATCTTAATGTCGCTGCCAAGTTCTCCAACGCGGGAGTGCATCTTCTCCTTATCAACCGCCCTCTCCCCCTCAACTATTAGGCCTGAGACACGGATGGACTGCGTTGAATTAGGCCACCAAACAGTAACCGTGGACGAGCCGTGTAGTGAACGTTCGCTCCATCGGAACATGAAGTTTAAATTGAATCGTGTAAGAAACAGAAGTCGCTCGACGTTCCACCACGATGGAGGAAAACATGCAGACGAGAATAGAGTGAATGCCCATTCGACAAACAATGTGAGTCGGATGGATTTACTCGAATGCCTCATGTAGGTCAGTACATTACGATCTTTGTTGACAATTTTGGCGCATTGGCTCGACCGTTTTCCCGTAGATACTCGTGAATATTCTCATGTTTGTGCGTTTATGTGTGTTGTGTCTATTACCAATCTTGATGCCGTAATTTTGTCTTTCTTTTTTCTGTTTAAGAGCCGAGAATCTACTGGTGTTCCAGCCATTCCATTAGAGATGATACCTCTGTCCATTAAGAATGAATTCCCGGGTGATCTTTCTGAAAGCATAGATCGAAATGATCTCGGACAAGGAGTTCTACAGCGGAGCTCCAGACATTTTGACCTATTATCCATATGTCCAAATATGTTCGAAGTGGATAAACCTCGCATTATGGACTATCAAACCCAATGTTTTCCCCCAACTACTCGGCCGGTGTTTGAACTCCCCCATTCCCCAAACCCGATGCGACCCGAAGACCACGTCGCACCATCCTATAATTCTTCTGTTGGTGACAGCTCTTGTGAATGCCAACTATTGGATTATGGATCGATTCCTCACACTTGCCAATCTAGTAATGGAACCCTACTTCTTGATGAGCTTCGACCGTCTTCCGCAGATAGAATGATTAATTCGAATTCAACGGTAAGTCGTAAAATCCCAAGCTCCTTACGCTTGATTTTTTTAACTAACAAGCTTATAAGACAGTTTGCTCATCGGAATATATCCCATCCCTGATGTAGTTGCGCTTTTGACCCCCATCCCCATTGTTAAGCTTCTTTGTCTTGATAAAATAGCCCCGTTTAAATATCGTTATTTTGTACGCGACCCCCAGATTATGGTTTTGTGTTCGCATAAGTTCAACTGCGAAGCCGGTATCCAGTCTGTTAGTCTATGGTATCTACTAAGTCTCATGTGATTGGAACAGTACCAGGTTGCCCAAACCTAGACTTGCTGTCGATGTTATAATCATTACCATAGCTTTATTTCAAGTCTGTGTTCGCCATGTTCGCTACACTTTGTGCAGTTATACATACTCATTCGTTCACAACTGATATACCGTCCTAATATTTCATGCGATTCCGTTTGCCGATTTTTCAGGGAAGCTTGGACAGTTGCTATTCCACACCCTCTGACCACTCATCTTCGGGCAAATCGGCCTCACCGGGCCCCATAATGGACGATTCGCAGACCGAATTTGCAAGCATCACCACACAACGCGTTAAAACACATCGTTGTGAATTCGAGGGTTGCGCCAAGGCGTATTTCAAAAGCTCACACCTGAAGGCTCACATACGCGTGCACACAGGTCAGCTGAATGTACATACTTCACAGCTCACAATTAACTTGTGGTATGTTTATTCGTTCTAAAAACGAGTTAACCCATGTTAAGTTTGACAACTGAAAATACTGTAAAATATAATGTTCCACATCCCTAGTCTTGAAAACACTAGTAGCAGGTGCAAACAAATTGAGTAGATAACTTCTGTACCTGAGCTCTTTTCTTTCGTAACACTGTAGCGTTTCTGCGGTTCATTGACAGTTGTGTACATTTCGGTACATCTAGGTTTTGATGATTGGTTAAATCACCGAAAATTATTGAACTTTGCACAACTGTTTTGACAGCGGTCACGAATGAAACTCTGCCTTTTTGTCCGGTTGGTTTCATGCGTAACCCATAAGGAGTGGTACCGTTTCTCCATTGACGTAAGCTGAGCTTCTTTATTGGTCCATGTGCAGTTATTTTAACATGATATTGTTAGAGTAAGAGTCAGAATACATCCAGTGTTTCAACCACAGTGAGTGGAGCTGTAGCTTCGTACTGATTTTTGTCAGTTAAATTCTTAGTTCTGTACTTGCAGCAAGTCTAATAACTGTTTCTACGCACTGCCGGTTATATGCTGACGAGTACATTCCTCAAACCTTGCATCACTCAAACTAGCAAGTACACGGGGTTTGTTTTCATTCAACTGAAACTGCTAATGAGCCCTCAAATGTAGTAAACTAGCTAGAATTGCTTTGCGAAGTAACTCAACTTCGGCTTTATTTTTGTTACTCAGGTGAAAAACCCTACGTTTGCGATTGGTCCCTATGTGCTCGGCGCTTTGCCCGGTCGGACGAGTTATCGAGACATCGTCGAGCACATACCGGTGAGCGGAATTTTATTTGCCCACAATGTCCTCGACGATTCAGCCGAAGCGACCATTTGACTAAACACCTGCGTCGACACAATACATGCAATTTGGATACACCGGCGTCTAGAACACGGTAAAAACAAAGTTATGAGCACTTTGCTTTCCTCTCGGTTTATGTGGAACAACTGGAAGGAATAAACTATTATGGCATCCTGTCGATCTTCCTGATCGATAGACGCTCCCCTCATGGTCTGTTGACCATTTTCCCTCCGGTTTTCCGATTCCTCATCCCAGAAGATACCAACCTCATTTTTCGTGTATAAATCGTTCAAATTTATTATTCAGATTGAACAGACAGAATTTTATCGTTCCGATAATGGCTAAAATACCTATCCAGATCGTCTTATCTGTGGGTGGTACAGCTGTTAATCTAACCGCATGAATTGATCACCCATTTTGTTTCATGCAAAAACATTCGCAAAGAAACGTTGACAATACTGATTAGTGGTTGGTCGCCCGTAACCCTCCACAGGTACCAATCGGTTTGACGATGAACGTTGCGGGTGTACTTGGATTATGGGAACATTAAGCTGCATCAAACGACACGATCAGAGGTTTCTCATGGTGTAACTCAGATTGCTGGGCGTGGGGCATTCATGGGCTGTACTGTTCTTAAGAGGCCTAAGTTAGCACAAAGATCCACATTTAGTCGCCACAGTGTAGTGCTCGATTCGTACATTGCAGAATTGTGCCATCGACTTTAGGCCTTTAATTTAACCAAGGATTGTGACAACAATGTCCATCTGTAGAGATATAGGGCAAGCTGCTTGCTTAAGACGTTATTTTCGAAGAACCTCTGACTTCTGCTTTTTTTGTATGAACCAGAAATTATCTACTTAATGATGACAGTTTGCGGGATAATCTAATTCGACAAGCGGTTACGTTTCTCTTAATGACGTTTGTCGTTTATTCATCGCGGGGCCAAAAAGATAATGCATTTTCGTGACAAAAACAATTAACTGTGTAATACAAATTCACAAATTTTTATTTGAATTCTTGTGTATTTGGAAAAGGAATGAAATAGCAGAACAAAATGTGAAAAAACGTTATTTAGCGTTCTTGTGATGTTTACAGCTAGTGTTAGATCGCTTTGTTAGGTTTAAGTAGTCAATCGGCTTCAGCGCAAAAATCGATCAGACTGTGTTGCAGTTGATGGCCCAACTGGTCAAGATAATCGGACAGAATCTACCATCTTTCTCTGAGGCTATCGATCAAATAACACGGGATTTTTATCGAGCATGCCTGATAGTTACTATTGATTTTTCTATTTTAGGAACGAAAATTGCAACAGTCTTGATGTTCGTTCAGCCACAGAGCACACCATATTGTTCGTTGGTGTTAACGATCCGAGCGGTCAGCTAACCGGGGCAGATAACGAATGTCTTCAACAACCCACACCAGCCATACCAACGCAGTAGGAACAGTTGTCTACGGTGCCATGATTGGCTTGCTCCGCGAGAAGTGTGCTTAGCTGTGGCTACTCTTTTGTCATTTTACTTGCCTCGTCGACGGTCATTTTCACTTACCCATGCCTTCGTGTCATTAACAGTGGCTCAGTGCGGTTGACCGTATGACGTTCCATGCACAGCACACTTTGGCTCCGAGTTTAAACGATTTCGAGAAGAACGTTGCTTTTCAGCAATAAGCAGAGAGGAGCGCATTCCTAGTACACCCTAAAATGTTCGTGGTGCTTCTGTGGGCACAAGGCAAATTCCATTCTCTTACGAATAATCGTACAGTCCCGCCTCTAATGTTAAGTGAATGTACTCTGGAACTTGGTTCCGTTCTTACCGGTCTTGCGAAAGGAGTACAAATGCGGAGGCGGAGAGTGGTTGTGGAACTTAGGAGCTGTATGTGAGTGAACATGCAACTGAAGAGGTCAACATAAATCGGGGCAGTTTGCTGAAACTGTGTGAGCTGATACTACTGTCCCAACCGCTTGGTCACAGCCCCCGTCAGTTTTGGAGCTAGAGCGATAGCAATCACGAGAACAAGCGGACTGGCCAGTTTCATTTTTGTATGCACTTGCTTCAGGCAATATGTGCGGCTCGCTTGGACTAGAGTTCTTCACCAGTAGTGCTTGAAGAAGGCG
This sequence comes from Paragonimus skrjabini miyazakii, assembly GCA_014338405.1. NCBI lineage: Eukaryota > Metazoa > Platyhelminthes > Trematoda > Plagiorchiida > Troglotrematidae > Paragonimus > Paragonimus skrjabini miyazakii. The sequence continues at coordinate 75,647 of JTDE01001614.1, read as the reverse complement.
ATGGGTCAGTGCGTCGTTATGTGAAGTTTCAACGTCCGAGCGATCCAAAACACGATAGGGAGCTTCGTATGCTGGTTGTAGAGATTTTCCGAGTTCCCCACAACAGAAAAAATACATGCGACAAACTCGTTTGTTGTGATCATTAGTGAACCTGGTTTGCAGTCGAGATGGGCGACAAGTCATTTTTAAAGCAAAGTATTGTGAGTGATTTGCGTAATCTCTTAGGTCGAAGAAGGGTGCAACATCCGAACGGGTTATTGACTGATGAGGTCAATCCGGGTTAAAGTCCTATGTGAATAATGCTGTGGAATGCTGACAGAACAGAAGCTCACGATAGCGCTTTGTGACACATTTGGATCACCCAAATTTCTACCTCTTAGCAGGATTGGGCCGGTTCAGTTACAGCCAAATGTGAGTTGTCAACACGTAGATACTGATGACCAAATTGCCCGCTTACATTACGCAAATAGTCCCAACAGTTGGTTCACTTCAGGGTTTTCCTGCTATGGATGGGAGCGCATGAACTCATAATAGGTACTTCGCGGGCTTATTAGGATCAACTGTGCTACATCAGCGTCTATGAGCCCTACCATGCATGCAGGCTGTTTGGGACCTGTACGTCACCCGGTCTCGCTTGTCTCATGCTACCTACGACCTAGGTGATATATATCAGATGTGAACGATTCTGCAGTCCACCCGATTTTAAGAGTGATCGCGCATCTTCCCAGATCTGTCTGGTTGCTTACTACACGCCTAACAATATCATCCGTTTTGGCAAGCTATTAGCCAGTAAGAACAGGTCAGTCTCAAGGATCTTGTTATCCAACCCGCAGATAAATTGTGTGGGCGCCTGATAAATCGAAACCTAAATTTAACTATTACGACTGTTTGTGGGTGTAGAGACACGACTGAATAAACAGCAAAAAAATCACCCTATTTTGCTTCTATACCACGGGCCAATAGTAGAAGTAACAGCTTGTATGGTCTACATTTATCGGATTTGCCTTCGAAGAGACACCCGTCTGTCTGTCAAGGACAACAAGTTACTCTGTCCCAGACTCAACACATCCTTGCCTGACATCTGCAGTTTCAGTCACTACGTTTACCCGTTAATCTCATAATAGCTCGGTCTTTCTCGGTCACCGTGTTGGTACGTTGGTAAACAATGGCTTACTCCATTTCTGGCAAACAGTGTACCCAGCTAATGCTGAGTTGTCGGCTAACCATGACTTTACGAACAAAAGTGAAACCACCTGATGTAATTGACAGGAGATAACAACTCGGTCATTCTTTGGACAGAAATTTCCTGATCGTTCTAACGTTTGAAAGTAGGGTCCTGCTGTTACGGTGCGTCTTTATTGAGATCGAAAATTGATTTGGATTGTACATCATTTAGTAAAAATTTACAACTTACCAACGGTCCTCACAACATTTGCCACCTTCTCAAACATAACACTAGTTGTTCGAGAGATGTGACACCACACTAAATAGAGTGTATCCGGAAAAAGCAAAAATGGCCACTTTTTAAAGTGCGTCATTTTAAAGGTTCCATATTAGTCTGTTCAGTACTGTCTAAAACTAGACTGCTTGAATTAATTTGCCGATACAGATTACACCACACATCAACTACCGTCACATTTTTCATCATCACTGGCAGAGCCTCTTTAAACGCAACGATTTACTTGAATAGTGTAACATTTGCGGAGGGTCACTGTAATTATCGTCTTGTTGCTATCAATAACCTTAAATTTTTCGACTACAGTGCTAGGTTTTTCAAATGGAAACATTCCTAAAACTATCTAATCAACTTTGATGGACAATACCGCATGTGCAACTTTGTGGCCAGTTCATCGTTGTATGAAACAATCACCTAGAGATGTTGTGATCTACGACGTGTTACAGTGACCTTGCCAGTAAACACGAGCAGACAGTGACTCTCACTCATGCATCGATGACCGTTGCCATAACCAGCAAACGTGTTTCACTAGTTTGTAAGAAAATAATGCACATTTTTGAGACATACTGTCGTCCTGTTTGGATTATATTTTTCGTCGCTTGTCATGACTGCACCACCCAGATTCCTTTGACAAACAACATAGCTATTTGTCTTCGAGGGTTGACACTACTGGCGTCTCGTTCTGACAGGTAAGAGTTCTGTGTAGAAAATTTTCTCACAGAGAGCAGAATGAATACAAGGATGCATGTAAGCAAATACCCGGCTTGTTTGGCAAGCAGATTTTGACTTCTGGCGTGAGTATATTTGTTGAAACTAGATGAGTGAAAGTTTGTCATAGTTAGTAGCTTCGACTGAATAATCACGGATTGTTGCTTGATTTATTATATACACAGCAGACTGGCTCCAAGTGAACACCCAGAATAAGCAACGATTTAGGACGGTCAACTACGCCATCCCAAAATGAATTTGTGTTAGAATGTTTATTGCATCATATCACTATAGAAAAATGGACAGAATTTCAAACTATTGAAAAAAGCGAGCTTCGTGTACATAGTTTTGTTAAGTTTATTCAACTAGAAAGCAAAGCTGCAGGGAAAAATGAAGTTCCTTTGCGAACATTAACAGCCGACTATTTAAGCGAGTAACCTTTAATCAATGGACATCTCGCAATCATGGTATGACTTGAAACCCACTCCTACTCTAGAAACAAAGAAAACGCGCTTAATTTTCAGGGAGGGGATTCTTCTACGAGACAATTGAATATTGGGGAGCAACAGTTTTTTTAAACCTTCTCAAAGTCAACAACAACAAAATCAAAAACCATATCACCATCTTCAACCAGACAGACTGAAAGATCATACGGTCTAACTTGAATAAACGAAGCCCATTTTACCAGACAGTTAGAAAATGAACTACATGGTGAGTGGCTACAACCCCAATTTACGTCACATATATCTAACTCCTCGATGCTAAAGCAGAACAGCTTATTATTACTTCTAGTAACCTAAGTGATGGTAGGACATTAACTATTTGTATGCACTTTCGTTCCAGATATAGTGCAGCACATCTTTTGTAACGCTGCATGAGTCTGGAAGAGGACATCCTAATACTGACGAAAGCGGATTCTCTTATTTCAGTACACTTGTTTTGCATTTTCTGTAGACACTCAGAATACCAATGTAGCAACGTTAGGCTCATGTCAAAAATTTGCACAGCACATGCGGAACTTGACAACTGCCTATGGTACTCCTAGTTTGCAGCAGAACAATTATCAGTTTACAACGTGCAATAGTCTTATGTCTACCAACCGGAAAGGCGGAAATAAGGCTAATCAGGAGTGTTCCGATTACCCGGATGTTAGTAGCCAGGCAAGTATCACCAAAGGAAGCGCTCTGAGCGTGAAGGGTGCAGTCTTAGTTCGCATTCCCGAACCACTTATAAAAATGTCCGTAATGCAAAATAACTTACATCTAGCTATCGTTATTTTCCATTCCCACTTCGGCAAAACTGGCCCTGGGGCTCCAGCCGTGACAGCAGTTGCTGCCTCTCTGACCAGTCCAAGTGCTACGATTCTCATGAAGTATGCTATTTTCGTCTCCGTTACCCGTCTTTTGTTTTTCCTGTATAAATACAACCGTACTGGTTTGGCTAGTGTCACACAGATCTACTGTTTCCTCGAATGAAGTTCCTCAAAGTTTTGGTCAGCCACACTCAGGTATTGATTTCACTAGCCTATTTACCGGGGTTTGCACCAAAATAAAATTACTGTTATGTCGTCCAGCAAGCACCAAACTGTGCCGCTGCGTTCAGTTAATTACCATTCACATATACTCGTACTTGTCAGAGGAAAATGACAACTATCGGTTGACCACCAAACCATGCCTTTAGCTTTCACCCGTTTACCTTCCGGAGAGGTCGTCTGTTCAGAGGGACTTAAGTTCGCTCTAATGACAGCTGTGTCACGAGTGAAGCAGGTTATACTTCCAAAATTCTACACTGTAGGCACATCTTAGGAAGTTGTGTAGAATTACTGATGAGTAGTAGGAGATTTTGGTTTTCACATAGATCGAACATCACCCGTAATTGATCGCAGGCGTCGCACTACTGACGAGCTCTAATGAGAGCGAAACTCGAATTTAGTGCTCCTTTTCGAAAAGGACCAAATGAGAAGTCTATGGGAATGCGACAACTGCGATCAATTGTGGGTGATATTCAACCCATAACAACTAACCTGAATTAAGAAGACCCAGTAACCTATGATCATACCTTGAGGTTTCATAGCTCATCTGGTAGAGCGCTTGCAACATTTGGGCATACTGTTACTGTCGTTAGTTCGTATCCTGCCGAAGTCTTGACTTTTCACAATTAAGCCTATTCGAACTTATCAAATCTGTCAAACTAATGATTAGTAATGCCTTGAGTAGCTAAGCGTGTTGACGTTGTGTTGTATGTAGACCGTTCGAACCCCTGAAAGTGGTAACGCGAAATCTGTCAACAGTCGAAGACAAGACAAACGACCATGGAGCTTATAGGTATGCTTGTCAATTCAACCGATTTAGGTATATGATATGGGTAATGATCATCAGAAGGAAGATCGTGGTTATAGTGTTAGTAGTATAACCCAATCAGGATGCTACCTATTCTGCAGTTGAGAACACTGCGAACACGGCTAAGCATTGAATAAAAATGCATCATGTCGGTCCGTTTCTCATGTGCATTCGGTATCTAGCAGGAGTTTTGCCGATTCCGCATTTGTTCGGATGTCAGTTAGCGGCAAAGCCGACCAGAGCGATTGATTGAATGTTCTCACTTGCAAATTTTCGGATTACGTATCGATGTAGTTACTGTCTCAGCAATGACCAAAGCTCGTCTGCAAACGGGTTTGAAAAGTTTTAACTAAATCTCATCCCGGTTGCCTCCAAACAAACATACCGACAATCAACACTGAATACAAGTTTGCAGTTGCATTGGTGTGGTGCGAATGGTATGCGTACTCTGAACTGGCAAGATAGGTCGCTTGGGCGTAATGCAATTTACTGAGTTGCGATTGTCAGACTAGCAGTCCCTATAGTGTAGCAGGTGGTATGAACGCTGAAATTTTGAAAGTAGAAGAATGGCCAGCCAAGTCACCGGTGCAACCGTATAACGCTGTTTTATCGGAACAAGATGACATAATCTTTGTTCACATTATATGTAGTCCAAATGTATGGACTACTGACGAAGGCAACTGATGTCGTTCTGCAACGCTCACACATTTTGTACAATTTGTAATTCAGTGGATTTTTATCGTCCGCGTTGAGCACCATTTGTGACTTGATAATCTTCGGCGATTTAAGGACGAGTGGAATGAATAACAGGTGACTTAAATCGGATTCTTGTGGAACTGTGTTGCTGGCAAGGAACCTGTCTCACAGCTATCCATTCATCTTGCCACTGAACCCCAGCACGATTTACCAATGTTCAGGCCTCCACATAGGGTTACTGTTCTATTAAGTATGCCCACTTAGGAAACGCGTATGGTCCAGTGAGACAGACACATTTGCACGATTCATCACTCATGACACACTACTACGCTCGTTACCTTGCCCTCAACCAACTTCAATTGAACTGGATCAGGTGAACTTATTGATTGCACAATTTGACCTTCAGGCTGTTTACGCTTGTGCGTGGACAGCGCACAAACTGTCGGCTCACCGGACAGTCGTTCGTACATTTTTTGCCTACCGTTTCTACCGTGCGTTTGTCCACCTTGCCCATAAATTACCTTAATACTCTTTGACTGTACATAAGTTCTGTACTTTCCCCACAACAGGTACCTTACTCAATTTTGTTACCATGGCAGTGAACTCTGATTGCACCCATGTGATGTACGTTCATTTCATTGTTTTGTCGCTACGTGATTAACCTATACAACTGAAAGTTTTATGTAATCGACTGATGAGAATAAACGAAATGCTCGCATCTCGCAATATATGTCTTATTCTTGAATAACTGGATAAATGGAACTCAATGTTTCAGATACCTTACTGTCGAAGATGCGTCGATTCCTTAACAAGATAACATGACCATCTTTATCAGCAACTTTCGCGAAGCCACAACGGATATCTGTTTATGGGAAATTTTACGACAATAGTCAAGCCTCACAAACAGGTACCACACTCATAACGTATAAATACCGACTGCGAAATTAACTGTCGTAGTTGAAATTGTCAAACTCACGGTATGGCTACCTTTGACTCAGTGCGAAGAAAAGACAAATATAACTGCGGTTCCATTTCGTCTCGAGCTAAAGGCACTTTCATCAGTAGCAATAAACACAGTAATTTGTCTGACGATGTGAAGCAATATTGCAACAGTCACCTTATATTTTGCAGACGCTTGACTGAAAAGTGCTGGGCAAATTTCTTCAGGGCAGTCAGAACACTCATGTTTGATCATAATTGCACCTACTTATCTGTTGGACCCAAAACTTCGGCACGTAATAATTTGAAAACGACAGTCCTGGAAGCTTGGATCACCCAAGCATACAACCTTGGTCTGATAAGAGACTTGGTCCAACACGCTTTCAGCTTTTTAAAATACACAAGTAACCTGACAAGGCTTAATTTCGAAATAGGCGCCAGTATGGCAGCTTGGTAGTCACAAAAGCATTCATATATGAGCCCCTTTGTTCACGGATTCGGTTTCCTCATGTACATTTTCATTCTGGTGGCGCGTGTTAGGAAGTCCATTTTTTCATCCAAAGCCGCCTCCTTCATCGATAAAACGATTTTATCCGATCAGACTGAACGGAAATGTTCAGAATAGTCGAGAGGTTACCTTCGCCACTTTTTTACCAGCTCAAACTTCATCCCCTATGCTCATCGGTGGCTCAGTAGCCATAACTACTGTTTACAGTAACCGTCTTTCGATTTTGTGATTCGCGAATGTTTGTAGGTCACCATGCACTACATAAATACTTTGTAATCTTCCCCTTGTCGCACACGTTGCTGGACTGGAACAGAGTTGCTTTTTGCACTCGTCGTTTGGTCTGTCTTGGGAGCAATTATTGGGACAGTCGCGTTATTTTGGAGATCAATATTCTCCATGTTAATTATAACGATGAGGAGAATTCGATTTCTGTCAAGTGCATTACTATACCGTGCACAAACCAGCGTGTTGTTTCAAGGGTTTACAACAGTGCGTCATGTCTGCAGAGAGAAAAGCCACGGTTAATACAAAAAGATCAGTCTTGGCTAGCTGCGACAATGTATTTTTAAAAAAAATAGTATCAGAAACATTCCAGCTATTTTCAGCCTTCCATGCTCTCGCTTTTTGGCTGTTTCTCAGGGGCATCAGAGCTACGTTGTAATACCCTCAGCGTCCCATTCATTTCTATGTTATTCTAACGACTTTAGTTACACGTCCCGCCAGCTGATGGAACTGTTTGGTTGGTTATGCAGGACGAACGAAGTTAGTTGATCTCGTCATTCACTGACATTGAAGTCCGACATGCTAACTAGGCAAGCTAGAGCAAACTTACGATAATCTGATCTCTCCTCAGTCGCCAGTTGACCAATGGTATAGCACCTTAAATTGGTTGAGCCAATTATCTCCCCGTCAAGTGACTGGAAAGACAAACTAACTAACACGGCTAGAACGTAATCCCTAATCTGTCGATCGTGTGTACGCATGAGTGGAGATTCACCGGAAGCAGAGTTAAAAGACCCACTAATGGATGTACGCATTCGTGAACACAACATCCACGTCCCATTGGAGCATTTTATTAACTTTGAGGGTATTCTTACTAATTTTGGTACAGACCGTCACTGTGCGTTCAAGTCTGTCCAGTGTGCCATCTTTAAGATGTAGCAATTTTGTGAAGCACCTCAATCCTTTTTTATTTGGGATAAATTATAACAACGTGGAAAAGGGCGACTCCAAAAACACTTCCACCGCAATCGTCCTCTTCCCACTTTCTCTGTGCGCGCGTGGTTGTGTAGCACAGCAGAACGGTTCACTGCACTGATCGCGATGGAACTGCGTCGCTATGGAATCGACGTAGCAGCCTTGAGCGAGACAAGGCTTGCAAACCAAGGTAAGTTACGGGATGCAGGTGCCGGGTACACCTTCTACTGGATAGGTGCTCGGGAGCATGGCGTCTGTTTTGCAGTCGCTGATCGCATCAACGCTTTAATGGTAGGCGAACCGCACGCCATCAGCCCTCGAATGCTGTCTATGCGCCTGCGACGCAGTCGAGGTAAGTGTGCCACATTTGTCAGTGTTTACGGCCCAACTATGTGTCACACTGATGATAAAAAGGACCAGTTCTATGATCAACTGTCCGTCACAATCCGGTCGGTGCCTGTGACTGATCGACTGTTTGTCTTGAATGACTTGAACGCTCGAGCCGGGCGCGACCCGGTAGCTTGGCCGGGAGTCCTCGGACCCTACGGCATCGGTTCAGTGAACCAGAACGGTGATCGTCTGCTCCGCCTGTGTGCTACTCACAAGCTGGCTAGCACGAACACCCGATTCCAACTGGATGCGAGCGACATCACGACGTGGACCAATCCCCGAAGCGGCCATCACCAATTGCTTGACTATGTGATTGTGCGACAGCGCGACATTCGTGAAGTGCGCATCACGCGAGTGGTGCGCGGCGCTGAATGTGGCACCGACCATAGACTGGTCAGGACTAAATTATTTCTCCATGTACACAAGGCTGTTCATTGTAGATCTACCGGACAACGGCAGAAGCTGGATATCAAACGACTGGAGAACTGCGAGACGAAGACTGCTTTTCATTGTGCAGTTGCCGCCCGTCTGCACGACGTTCCTGTATCCACTAACCCTGAGGATATGTGGCAGTTCATCAACGAACGGATCACGACAGCAGCCACTAAGACGATTGGTGTGAAGCGCCAGAAACGTCCGGACTGGTTCGACGACAACAATGCGGTTATTGCCGAACTGGTACGAGAGAAGAATACCGCGTTTGCTGCCTCCACGGTGGACCCGGACAATGGAGCGAAGAAGGCGACGTTCCAAAATATCCGCCGTCAACTGGCTGAGCATGTTCGCGGAATCAAGGACAACTGAAGGATGAAGCAGGGTGAGCGGATGCAGAGCCTGGCAGATCGTCAACAGCATAAGAAGTT
>JTDE01001614.1:52924-65530 GCA_014338405.1 Paragonimus skrjabini miyazakii | reverse complement strand
TCTTATCATTGCAGTCTCTCACCGTTTATTTTCCGAGAGATAAGGATTTCCTTTTCGTGCTGACCATTCAATTAGCTAACCAGCATTAGTCGGCTGGACACAAAGGCCTCACTCACACACTTACTGGTCTTATTCCTTCGGGTTTACACCGGATACGTGGTGTGTGAGTGGAACCGCAAGTGGTGCAGCTCAAGCCACTTGGGGGTAATGGTTTAAAACGCAGGCGTCCTTTGGCTTCGGTCACTGTGACAGGCTAATCCGTTTCGGATGCCGCCAACCAATACAGCATTTACTCCGAGGCTCATGTGATTGTCTGATAGGGTTGTGGCTCGGTACGGCCAGTCAACTACTTAAACACTCACCCTTTGGTTACTACCAATGCTACCAGCATGCTACAAGATGAATGTACAGTGCACTGGAATATATCCAACGTTAAAAGTCAGTCATGATGTTTATACTTTCTACACAGAGTTATACTCACTGGCTTATAGGAGACTGGGACGCAGGAAAGAACTACCCATTAGTAGACCTCTTAACAAGATTAGAGATGTGACTCCAAAAGAATGAACGGATCGGGTACATGACACTTTCAGAGCTCATCTCTGAAGAATGTCAGCAAGCATGACCTCATCAAAGCCATCGTAAAATTGATGTCACAAGCATGCAGAAACAAAAAGCATACAACACAACTGAGTGAAGAAGTTTTTAGTACGTAAGGATAATTCCGAATGTGCTTAGCTGAAGTTCAGAGCTGATTTCTATGCTGCAGTAATAACACTTCGAGTGAGTTAACGGGAGTGTAATGCGGTTGGAATTATGACCAGCGTGGTATTACATAGTTAAAAAACAATACACACTATTTAGTCATGAGTTGCAATACTTACAATGACACATCGAGAAGTGAGATGACTAGATTTTATTCCGGTTACTTTAGTTCATTGAAATTAACTGGGTCGTCATTTGGTGAGTAATCGTACGTCGATTCAAGAGATCTCGTACATCGTGCTGTCTCATACAGTCCTGCTTAATTTGCTTGAAACAATAATAATGAAACCGACGTTGTACTATAAGGTGAGTAGATGTGCGATGACATATAAATAACGAAATCCCAACAATTACAATTTATTACGAAAGAAGAATGTGCGGCTGAAGAGTGATGTATGTAATTGGATTAGAAACGGTAGAATATGGACAAAAACCATAGGGACGTGAGATACGAAATAAAATAATGTGCGGAATGATAAAAGTAATGATAACAGTGGTCCAGATACGGTGAGACCACCTCCGACATCCCCAAAATCCAAAACTCTCTTCGTCGCGAGAATTGCCCTAATAGTACCACCGTACCGTTTACGTTACTGATTGAATGTAAATTTACTACAAATCACTAACATCAGAGTTAGTTTCTTAGCTCAGCTTCACTTTTGGCTGTATAATGAGTCCACCTCATCTTCAGCGTAGTAGGTTACGTTCTCTAAAATAACAATGTTTTAGTCAATATCTTTGAGAACGTCACCTAACCAATCCGACACCCGTTTGAATTTTGAAGGTCAATGCAGATATGGCGTACATGATTGGCTGCACTCCACCACAGGCTGGAGTTTTCTTTGATATCCGTTCTCTTTGGTGACTGGCATGCGGTTGTGCTAAAGGTTATTTCAAGTCCGCCTCCCTATTGTCTCTACTTGTCTACACTGAAGTCTGTTTACTGTACTATAAGTAACTCATTAAACTGGGTTTGATTACAGACTCATCGCCTTCTCATTACGACATCCGAACCGCATTAACCTAAGATGGGAGAAAATTGTGGGCGTTCAAACCAAAAAGCGAGAAACTAGTAACGCGATATTGGGGTCACGTTGAGTTCACCAATGTATTTAGGATTTTGGGAACGTCGAAGGTGACCTCACTACAACGGACATGGTGTGTGTCGGTAATGCTAAAAGGATAAGATCGTGTTGATTCAGTGTGAAGCTGTGGGGTTGTGATGTGGTTCACGTCCTCGCGTTTGTTGTCTCGGAACAGTGAGGAAGCATTTGTCTTGCGAGGTTCGACGCGGGAGGTTATATTCTTTTTTGTTTTCGTGGAAACTTCAAGAGGTTTATGGCGCTCTGCCTTCTCCTGGAGTATCGATGCACTGTATGACGATTAACCTTAGAACGTGGACATGAGACACTTATTTTCATCCATTCGCGAACGCACGTGATGATACTGAGCCATGCGGAACGATCGCATGCTGGAATGTGATGTTATGAAGAGTGGTAAAAAGGGTTCGGCAACAATTTTCACCCTGGTTATAGACGGGTTTCCCAAGGGAAGACGGTCAGGTCTTTACACTAGTCATTGCATTCGAGTTAACGTGACGTATTGTGCAAATCGGTCAGCCGATTTGGTTTCGTTAAGACTGTGAGGAAGTAGTCTATAAACTACATGCAAAAAGTGATTTAATTCGTCCTACACGTCGTGTCCATCGGTAAATCGTCACAAAATTCTATTTAAAAAATGACGGCAACAGCGAGAGTTCATCCACAAAGGCTCTGTAGTGCTAAGAAAATAGTTGCCAGAGAGAGCAAAGCTCATCGTTTAGATGATTTACCTGAAATGATACGGAGAACGTTAATACCTTATTTAGACAGCTGTCCTACGTCACCACTATCCAGGGCTTTTTGACAGAAAGCTAGGCCATCACATAGTTAATTAGTAAGATGAAGGATTCCGATATTACTGACACACAGGGTCTCTCGACTCGACTCAAACGAACTTTTATTTGTGAAAGTACTTGAAACAGAGAGTTTATTAGCCGAAGCTGGTCACTAATGACGGGCTCAACGTGAACATCTTGGAAGCTAGTCTAGGCATAGCCAAACTAGTCCTTCAATCGATACAGAGGAGCTAAAGTCAAAGAACCATTTCAGGTATAATGCAAAAGTATAAACGAACACATTCTAAAAACAAAAGTTTGTATTCCACAATAGTGATGTTTACAGCAGGGCCGGCACAGCTTCGTTTTTGATTCCTCACACCCCGTGTTTTTAATATTTGTCATTACTGAAACTGATCAACCTTGATAGACGGTCACCTACAATATCTGAGCTGCGACCAGAATCTGTAAATTCATCATCCCACCATACCGAATGTCCCATAAGTTGCTATTGTCCTCACTTTGCATCATAAATTTAGTTATTTTCAACGATCGGACAAAGTTCAAGGTGTTAGAATGTTACGTTACTTCCAGTAATGGTCATAATTACCTGGTGGAAGATTCCGAGGCGAACAGAGTGCTTGGACAGTTGAGTCGTTCGGCGGGTATTAAATATTGTAACCAACGTCTGAGTTGCTGAATCATCGCAAACAAATGAGTAAATAACCATAACAGATTACATATTAGCACCCCATCTTTGAAGGCCAAAAAAGTAATCGAAAAGCCAGTGGACAAAATAAATGTTCTAAGGGTACTGAACGTTCATTGTGGAAATTTCGTGCAACTACGCACAAACTGGCTACACTGGACCGTGAACAAAACTCCACTTCGTACTTCAACGCAGTTTCCATTACTTTCCATTACGTAATATATGCTGACGGAAGACATTTTTCAGCAAAGATGCACCCTATATGTGCGTCTTACGTCACGAAAGTGGCCCCACTTCGTAAATCACATGTGCTGAACTGGCCAGCCTACATTCTCATTCCAAGCCCTACTGGAAAATAATCAGTATAGGAATATGTTAACATGTGTACGTCCGAGATAAAAGCGTCCAATATATGGGAACGAAGTATGAGCCTAGTTACGTCCGATTTTCTTGTCCAGTCCATGTCTAACAGTGGTAAAGAGGTTCCCGTGAGGAATGGCTAGATGGTTTTGCAATAGCTATTTTCGATGGAGCTTCCCCTAAGACATACACACATGTTTGTCCCAGTTGTCTTTTGGACATTCCTCGGAGAATTTTCAAAAGCACAAACATTCCTATTCTCTTTCTGATATTCTGATGATTACCCTCAAAAGTTAGCCAGATTGCCATAGTTAGCCTATCGTCCAAATATAAAATGACCCATCCCACACAAGTACAGACTACTGGATAGCGGCTGCAATAATCGATGCGCGTGTACGTGTGCTGCACTTCAAATGTCTGACCGCTTGCCTACACTATGCATTGTTCTATCATGGTGACACGAAATTAATCTCGATTCGTCCGTCCAGATGACTAAACTCTATATGACATTGCGACGTGTTTCCTCGCCTAATTCATTTTTGATTTCCTGTGTATCAGAAAGGTTAGGTCAGAAAGGTTACACTTATATAAAACTTGCGTCCAGTTACCGTGCTATCGAAATGTCGTCGTAGTGTGTGAGTATACCGAAAGGTGTTGCTAAGATCACACTGAATATGATCGGAAGTAAAAAAATTCCTTTCCGTTATCATCAGAAGATTGATCTTCGCTGTTAGTGGTCAGTTTTAGATGAACGTCGTGGTTCTTTAGATACGTTAGTCACAAACGTACGATTTTCTTGATAACACTGAATACTTTTTAACCACCAATTTCGCCTTTTTGTTGCACGCCACATACCGATGGCTTAACAAAACGGACTGAATCCTATCATTGCTATCGCACGGAACTAGAAACACACCGAGCTCAAGACCATGGATTGAACATGTCACATACTGTGATTGTTTGTGGGGTGAGTCATTTAATGCATGTGTAATAGACTGATCATGCCAGTTTGACAGAACAGTGAGGACAGTCTCGACAATCGATCGGTTTTTCAGTTTTCCGTGTCTTCTGTTCGTCTGGTGCACTTTCGTAGAACGTTTGTATGTACTTTTGTACCACGTTTATTGCTCTGAAATGGAATGAGCTGGGTTTAACGGGTATATTGTCATGGCTTGCATGTCCTTTGTGGGTAGCAACCAGTTAGCTATGAAATTTCTTACAGATCCTAGACTTTTCCGTTTAATTTGTTTAATCTCCTCAGGTTTAACAGAAAATTATTCAAGTAAATTTGAGCATCTATTGTTAGAACTACATATGGTATCCCGAGCACTCTTCAACCGGATTTGTCTGGCTTTGTCTGTAAGACACTTGATGAGGTTTTAGTATTAATACAAGTGAGTAACGTAAGTTGACCATTTTCAGGACTACATCAATCATTCTGTCATTAATATACCAGGCAAATGCACTCTGTAATCCCAATATCGCACCCATGCTATACAAATCAGCAAAGTGTGCACTATCGAATTACTCTAAAGTGTTCGTATTTTCCCTGTTCTCGGTTTGCTGGAATACCGAATGCTTCTCGTGAGTCATCTTCATAAATCGTCCACCGCTTACTGTATCGATCCCAGGTTCCACGACAAACCGTTTGCGGACGACAGCGTGTCATGCCGCAGCGCTCAACATGGTTACGTCATGAAATCGTGACCGTGGCATGGATATGCACGATTGATTAACTCTAACAAGCAAAACTCCAACAGAGTGCTTATATTCGAAATGGCCTGACTTAAGTGGCTGTGGGAATACGACAGCTGCGATCACTGTGATGCGTCTGCGTGATCCGTCGTCGGTTGTTCCACACGCGTTGTGTGCGTGTCCGTCGATCAATCGACAACCATTTGGAATGGCCATCTTATCGACCGTGAGATCTAATCGTACACATGTCGTTGATTCACACAGTGCGTACTACCTTACGTTGGAGGGACTGTTCTGTACCTGCTTATGTTGTTGTTGCCATTGTTGTAATAAATCGTTTTGTCATCATATTATCATTCCGTTAAGCTGCAAACATAACAACTTGTGAGTGATATTCAGTTTATTTAGACCAAAATTTCCCTCGTACTCACCAGTACTTACTAATTTGACTGATTTCAATGGTGCATAGACGGGATCAGGTGTTTTGTCAACGCCTACTGAATATTAAATAGACAGCGCTTTTCTGCTTAGCGTTCCCTGTGTGAGCGGTTGACACCCTTGATTTGATGACTTAACAGCAATCCTGCCGGTTTAATCTTGAGATTTGTCTCCAGGACATAGATGGTAATGGATGACGTTGGAGTCCTGCTCGAAAGTAAAGTTTTCAACATTCCTTGGTATGTCTGTTTTAACAAGCACTTGTGAAGACAGAAGAATGTTCGGAACATTAGTGCCAGAATCATGGAGGATAATTTTTATGGTAGAGATCAGAAGGCTTGGGGGTAACGGCGATTAAGTTTATTTCAAGATAGTCAGTAACTTCTGACTTACAACACTAAGTAGTCGTTTTTTGAAAATCAGCTCTAGGATTACTTACTTGTTCAAAACAGCTTGAATTGACCTTTCCACTATTCCGCGTTTATTGAAAGTACGTATGAGAGTTACTGCAAAGCTATTATTCAGGAAGGTTTCCGTCAGAAACTATTCTTCTTGCTACAGAATATGTGATACAGATCAATCTGGCTCTGTGTTTCAGCATTCAGAGTGGTCACGTAATCGAAACCAGAGGTTGTCAGTGTTCACTAAGAAAACACTGAGTAAAGCACACTGTTGTACTGTCTGTGTCCGGGAGGTGCATATACAACTTGTGTTACTATGTTGAAACTGTTGTTAATCAGCTATCTTCTAAGCGACCGAGAAGAATAAACACAAAGTTGACCGCTTTTGATATCTGTCTTTTTCTGGTGCTGATCAGCCGGGATAGCGAGTGTTCCACCCTTCAATTCGCCATCACATTTGCCCACGTCTGTCCACTTTTGCTGTTAAAAAATACCTCTCTCAGAAAGTTTCCGAGTTCCTGGTCTATTGATGCAGCGCCTAGTGAATATGATGGCTGAATTTCACAGGCCACTTACCTTTCAGATGAGGACCTGCTACTGTCAACACGCCTAAACGCTTAGGTCACTGTAGATCGTTTGAGTTTATCCGAAGTTGTTACGGTGGCTACAGTCTAACGCTAGACTTATTAAAGCTTAATGTGGTTTCAGGGTTTGCAACGATATGATACTTATTCAGGAATATATGAGTGTCAGTCCGCTGAGCTATGCGCAAGAATATGACAACGTCTCATTGTACACACAAGTCTTATCTGCAGAGTCCATATAGGCATTCCGAATCAACTCACAGTATGAAGTATCCTGATCCAAGGGAGGACAAGTCAGAAAGACAGGCATACATTGTCAGATGAAATGCTTGTTAGTTCCAACTCATTGCCCATACATTTAGGTATCTTGGAGTGGGTATTTTAGTCTAAACTTTATAAAGCGATGTCCGAATTTTTCATTGATTGAAAGCTATCATTCTCTATTGTGATACAGAAACGGAAAAAGTTGAATTGTAATATTTTATTATATTTGTTAAGTAGGACAGCGCTGTACACATTACAGATCTGTATAATTTTCGTATTTTTGTTTGTCAACTCTTGTAATTCATAAAAGCGAATTGTTCGGGTGTACAGTTGAAGAAAGAAAAAAACCACAGTTGAAACGTTTTACGACTGAAGGAAATTGATGGGATGCTCCAGCGTAGTTATTCGGATGAATGACGGAATCGAATTCATAGAATCGGCATGATATGACCTCGATATCAGCGAGATAATTATAGCCCAGTTTCTTTCACAGTCTACCGATCGCATACTCAGCTCATGAAGTAGCAGGTTCATGTGTATTTCAGTGTGATTGTGTTTATTTGTTGTCCATTTGAGTGCATTCCTTACCATCAGTCTGGTTAGCCCCACTTAACGAGAGCTTATTCAGTTTTTCATGTTGTTCATAATCCATCTCTTTGAGATGAAAAATCCTGACAGTTGTTAGTTTTGCTGAGAGTGGTTACACTTTTCCGCTCCCAACTCTCCTTAGACAAATCCGGTGATTCTCATTGTTAGCATTTAATCCCGCTTCATTGCTTCGTCTGGGCACTGACCTTGTGTCTCTTTATGTCTCTCTTGAAAATATCGCATCATCCGCAGGTACTGCCTCAAGATCATGCAAACTGTGCGACAAAAACACCCGAGAGTGAGTGAAAGTTCACAGAAACTGTACGGCATTATGGGGATTTCCTATCTTTGCTCTTATTTGGAAGCACTAAGATGAGTATAATTATGAACGACGATTTGTAAGCCTGCAAACCACCAGCATTGAAGGAGTAGGTTGACATTATGACATGCAGTAACAGTTTCCCATTTTACATAGCTATAACCTCACGAATTCTCCCTTGCTAGGCAGATCCGGATACGATTAAGTGACTGGTTACAACAAGTGGACGACTGACAACTCAGCATGGACAGTATGGACTGGATTTCTATATAACTGCTCATTTCGTTGTATGTATCGCCGTTGGCATTCACGAATGTGCTGATACATCCCACTGAGAGTACAGTGAGTCTCATTAGACGCAATAACATCTTATCTGACATCTTTACTTCTGTGGATTCGGGCATTGGTGAGCAGATAACACTAAGTAGAAGCACTTTTGTAATCATGACCTATCCTCATTGTCAAGGCTGCCACAACTAACGCGGAAACTTCGACATGTTGCTGCTTTCAAGTTGCTCGCACATTTACGGACCCACCATTGAGTGTAGGTGTGAGAATCCTCATGAACCAATAACTTCACTTAATTGTGGCGTTCACCTGCACACACTGCTTTGTGGCCGTGATCGATGCCGTACGCTTTTCATTCTCTCAGACACCGCTGACGTCCAATCGATTTTTCTCCACTGTGTGTCAAACTACATCGCAGAGGCTTACAGGTCGCAACAAACGCACCGCCAGCAAGTAACCATCTGTATGCGTACACCTACGCGATTAGTGTGTTATTTGAAGCTTATAAGGGTGACCACGTTCAGAATTTTATTCCCACCTGACGTTTTCGAGGTATGAGCTATAGTTGTGAAAGAGTGAATACCAATGCATTTAAATGACTTTAATGAACCGGGTTCGTTTAACTCGATGCGGTAGGATCACGATTACCGGTCAGAGCTTAAGCTTGAAACTTGAAATTTGAGATCACAAAAGAGCAGTTTACTGTAGCGACGAAACGTAGGTCCAACAACGTTCTGTTTATGTTATCCAGATGCTAAACATATCAAAGACACATCTCCACAGTTCTAATTCGCCTTGGTAACAGGGATTACAACCTTGAAGGCAATTCACAAAGGTACCCTAGTGAAACAAAATAGCGACGTATGATTAGCAGCTGTATATGTCTGTAGTTATCACTAGGGGTAGGCAGCTGTGGACGACTGATTGCTACACTGAGATTATATTAGGACGACGTCGAAATCTGAGAACATGCGGCAATTCAAAGCCCCTACATAAACCGCTGCGATCTAAATGAAAGCTGATCAACACTAGCCAACCAAGAGAGGAGTCAGCTACTGCGTCAAGTTCGTTTGTAAAAGACTAGTGACTTAAGCAAGTTATTCGAGCGCGCAACAGCCAGAAGGATTGGACAGAAGTTTTGGAGAAAAGTGACAAAATTACCAGTCAGAATTGACATGGCTGCAATCTCCCGATAATCGGCACAGTGGGTGCAGTTGTTTTCCAAAGACAGGATTTTACTTGTCCAATAGAATGGAGTTACTTTACACCACTCAAACTTTCGTTCCTCTGTTCTCTACGACGCGTTAGTCAGATACTCGACAATGGCTGTATGACTACAGGCAAGCATGTTATTGACGCGTCTGATACCAGGACAGTAGCTAATGATGGCGGCTGAAGCGCGTGTACCGATCGCGTGGTACATATCTAGCCCCGAAGAGACTGTTGTGTTACCACTGTGTGTGCGGTGTTCTTGTAAGGTTGTTAGGCCTGACTCTTACGATGTATCAGCACTCGCAATCTGTCCACCCTTATTCACGTTCGCGCATGAAACATTCAGCTGTGCTACGATAACGACCTCTGTGTAATTCAAATGCCCTACAGCGTAGATTTGGTAATGGGACCATATGACCACAATGCAATATAACTCTATGGCTCGTCGCCGATTTTGCCACGCCTATGAATTCTCACTGACTCATTACTGTTGAAGAATTATGGTCTCAACGAACAGAACTGTTTTCGATAACATATCATCATAGGCTGGTGAAATTATATATCGAATCCAGTAACAGTAAGCGAAGTTATTGGTCAAAAATAGTACGAGAGCAAGGTGATTGGATAAAACACAAACACGAGGTGTGTGAACGGGATTACCCTGGCCAAACACGTACACTCAGCCCATGCGATAATTTGATCCCGACCCCACCCCAATTTTCTCCAATCAACACTGACTTCCTAAAACCTACCTCCCTTGCGAACATAAACACAGCTAAGTCGTGTTTGTATTTTACCCAGTCGCCTTACACTCGTACTATTTTCGATCAATAAATTCCCTTACTGTTACTGGATTCAATATACAATTGTACCAGCCTAAGATGAGAATTTATCGAATACATTTCTTTTCGCTGAAACCAAAAATGGTTCACTTGATTTTCACGGGGATTTTCAATTGTTCGAAACATTACTGTTGAACTGACCGAATAATTTGTTCTGATTTGCTTAGCACACTTGGTATGCTACTGGAGTATATTGGGTTTGTAGGCGGAAGACGCATCTCGTACTTCGTTACACGTCAGTACTTTGCTGAAACAGACATTCAGGACCAAACATCTGAAAAAGTTTGCCATCTATTTCCAAATTTCATCTAACTTATAATTACACTTAAATATTTTTGAAATGTTTCTGAAACCGGTGGTAATAATCGGCCCTACCATCTTCTGGATTTAGCTGTTTTAGAGAGTGTGTCCGTTAATTTTAGGCCATTTTGTGATGACGTAGCGGTGTTTTTTTATATTATTTTGGTTGTTCCTTGGCTGATAATTTGAAAACTTGGTCAACTTACGGTTGAACAGAAAGAGAATTACTATTTTACATATTTACTTCATTACCGTGTAGAATATCATCTCTTCGTCCGCCGTTTTGATTCTTTTTTGAATCTCTGGATCGTTCTGTCTGTCATGTCATTTCAGTTAGCTTTACACGTAATTCAATAAAAAACTGCAGTCGGCTCAAACCGATTCAACCGGTCCAGAGACTCTTCGTTAAATGAATAGTTGCTCATGGCAGCCAAATATATGGATGTCTTAGCTGTTTGATTAGTTCAGGTCTTTCTGGGCGTGGTCCACTATTTTGGTGGTGGTGACACGAAAACGTGTTCAGTTGTGCTCATTTTGTTAAGACTTCTAAATGTGATTGTAACCTTTCCAGCACAATTTCATTTGCTCGATTCCCTTTCACCTCTACAGTATTGTCTGCTGTGCTCTGATTGATTCTCTTAATATGAGGAAAGCTTCGGCAAATTAACTGGTCTAACATCTTATGTATCCAACATGTTAATCGTATGATCAGCTAATCTCGCGTATATTGGAACACCTTTCCGTGACATCCAGTATTCTTCCTAACGCAACGAGATCTCCACGATGGTGCAGAAAGAAAATATCGCGATATGTGAACATTTCTTTTACTCTCATCAGTTGCAAACGTAAAACATACAAGTTATATGTGACAGACAAATAGGGATAAACAGAGTATGGACACGCATACAGTCACACCACATATTATGTTATCACCACCACGGCAACCCTATGGATTGCTTCAATCACTTTTGCGCACACAGCGCCGACTGTGAGATCTGATCAACATAGCTTCGCTAAAGGTCAGTAGCCTCGGATTCTGATGACGTAACAGTATTTTGAATGATCTAAGTCAGTCAACCTGGTGACCTGTTATCATGAGTTGTTGCCTTTGAATTGCATATATGTATAAGCTCAAAGGATAGATATATATACTTTGAGCTGTTTGCACTGGCTTATTGCGTTTGCTCATCATGGTGTGAATGTCTATGACCTTTTTAGGATATCCGTTTGCCAGTAACGTTTTTTCAATATTTCCTGTTCCATCTGCAGCTTACCAGGGATGCAAATATGCCTGGTTCTATGAAATAGGGTTTTGACCAAACCCCGCGTGTATAGTGCTGGAGCAAAGCTACAGGACTGAATATATTCCCCGCTCCATGTCGTTTTGGGATGGACCGATCGTTGTAATGTCCCATCCTCACACCTGGTGGTGAGTACAGCTAAAAAAGCCAAATTGCCGTTTGATTCCCCGTTCATGAGACAAGGATAGGTTCGGGCGAATAGTGTTAAGGCGGTCGAAAAATGAATCAGAATGATCAATGTCCGTAAAGATAAAAATATCAACGGCATACCGTTTGTACAATTAGGCTTAGGAAGTATTATCTGTGACTTGCCATTCTATCATTCCCAAGAAGATGTCAGTCAATGTTGGGCCTAACGGACTACTCATAGCCACATCGTATATTTGTCTATAAGATTGCTCTTCAAAATTGAACCTAATGTTTTCTGTGCACAGTAAAATGAGATCCTTAAGGTATTCAAATGCAATATCTATATTGCAGTTTTGCCTGGAAATAAAATAAAAACTCAACTGTCTCACGAAGAAGAACGTTCGTAAGAACGGAATCAACCTCAATCGAATGCATAACTTGAGAATGCACCAACACACGTTCTATTGTCTCTGCTAGTTCAAGTGAATCCCTTAGGCAACTTTGCGAATGGGGTTTAGAATTTCAATTAGCTATC
>JTDE01001614.1:16725-49359 GCA_014338405.1 Paragonimus skrjabini miyazakii | reverse complement strand
AGGTCTTGCATTGATTTTGGCTACTATCTGAAAAGACTGACATGTATGCAAACCCAAAATGGAGTGATTGCATAGACGTGACGCATCTCTCACAGACTTCGTACAACTCACGTGATCAGTGTTATATAACCAAGTCTCATGACCCAGACCAGACAAAAACTATTGACTGACATCTGTTGCCTCAATGATATGTTATCTACCACCCCCATCGAACCCATATACATGTGTTGTATTGAACCGAGAATGAGCTTGCTTGCTACGCGTTTCTTCTCGAGACTGACTAGTGTTCACATTATGACCTGCGTCTGTTAGATATTCCAATAGGACACTCGTTACTGATTTCTTGACTCTGCTTCTAAACCATGCTGGGTAATTCACCTTTATCCGTTTACTATGACCTTGTTGAGCGTCCAATATATCGTGCTACACAATAACAACAACAACAACAACAACAACAACAACAACAACAACAACAACAGAACCAGTAAATAACCCTATCTTTGGCGTAGACATGCAACTTGTCATTCATGGTAGGAGATAGCTTGCGCATACTGCAGAACCACAGACGCAATGTTGTGACCGGGAAGCTCCTTAGTAGTGCATTATGGAGACTACGATTAAGAAACTCTGCAGCTAAATCGTCTGTGGATGGAAGACTGATGAATGTAAGTTTTTTATCCACCTGAGCAACCAGAGAGCGTGGAGGTCGCTCTGACATGTTGTCAACAGTATATACTTCTTTACAACCACTTTGCCTCAATACGTTAGAAATATGAGGGAAATCCTTTGCAATTGCATCCCCGGAACACATTCTTTCTCTCTATATATGCAGCAGTGGATAAAATGGCTCTTTTGTTTCAACGGCACAAAGCCGTTAAAATTTGTACATTACTCAGACTACGTCGGCTTCAGCTAACTATTCGATCGTTTGAGTAAATTGACATCAAAGTACTGAAACGAGCTGTTCATTTTTCTTTCTGACGTGAATTGTATAGGATAGGCTGTAATAAACAGGAATAGAATGTCATCGATTTCGTCCAAGTTATCTGTTTTCACGAACGCATCGCTTACACAACAACGATCTAAACAAGCTACCGACATCACTGTTCATCTGCTTGCGTTCAAGATTGTAGTTTAGATATTGGTTGTTATTTGCTTTTCGGTATCGATTGCCTGTTTGGCTGCTACTGAATAGCTACTATTTATCCAAATGCCCTTTCCCACGCAAACCTTCCTTAATTCATCTAGCCAGATGCAGTACTTTCCTACCTGGAAGACTGACCGGTAAAACCTATAAATTCGATTGTAGGTCGGAATGTGGGCAATGGTCTGATAATTTGAGGTTTGGTCTCAGGCTGCTCAGTTGGGAAAATCTGTTTTTGAAGTAGCGGTTCAATGGTGATATCAGCATGCTCATGCTACAAAGTGACAGTAGCTTTGTGCATGTAGAAACTTCAAGGTGACCAACTGAAAAGAATAAGTTGGTTTGTCTTGACCGCGTTCCAAATGTGTCGAGTTGAAGGGGGCTTATCACAGAAATTTCCATTTTTTTACCATACGACTATAATGATCGGATGGTTGATGCTGACTGTGCACGGATTCACGATGCAACTTCAATCAGAATATTATGTCATTCCACAATAATGACTGCTCACAGACAATATGCAGAAAATCAGTCTGTTTCAAGATCTAAGGTGACATTAAAAGATAAGATGACGTAAGTAGTATGTGGTTAAGTATCGAAATCCGTCGGAAGCAGGCGAATAGTCTCGTGATTTTTTTCACTAATTATGTGTATGCACTCGATGAACCTGGGTCACCGGTCAATTTAAGGGATCTATAGATATTGAATTTCGCAAGTAATAAGTTATTTGCGCTTACTTCTGTTGATACACTCGGACTTAGTAGGCGTAGGTATTCTCAGCATCCGCACTAATCTACGGACCCAAATGAGTCCATATTTTAATAGCCAGAAGAACACGCTGCATCGACCATAACATAAACAGCGCTGTGATAGAACTCTAGTTTCCTCCTTGAGGTAATCAAAACGGTAAGTCTTCATCCCGATGATCAACACTCCTGACCTAGCTGACCTCACCTAGAAAATGTAAAAGGATGAATGAAAAAAGGTCACCAAGTCCAGGGCAGGGTCAAGCTCACGAACAATTGTTTCCGAACACACCGCAAGAATCTTGGACTGGGGTGACGTAATAAGATTCTGAATGCACAAGCCGGATCGATGACGTGACCAGGATGCGTCTTGCGACTGCGGACACTGGTTGTTTACGTGTTTCAACAACATTGCCGTTCTTCGGTAGTACTGAGTTCTGCACCCATTTAGGCAAATGATTCTTCACTCTGGAAATCAAGCACCTCTCGGTTTTGCTTATTTAACCTTCATAGCAGTGACGTGTAAATTGGTAGATACAGTGTGAGGTGGCACCGACAGGTTGATCTCCTTTGATTGAAGGCAAAGGCAACTTTAGGGTTCGAGCTAGTAAACAAAGTTCGGCTGCGTTGAATGTTCGTTCAATCGAATTGATCAGTCTTCGCGTTGTTTGCTGCATACTGTAATCGCCTTTAGAAGGCAATTCTATACAGACCTTCTTTCTTACAGTGACCACCGGTTCGGATGGCGATTTCGGCCTACTGTGTCTTTCAGTGAAATTTTTTCGGTAACCATTTGATTGTAATACAGTCGTGATCAACTCTAAATCCCCCACCAGACTGTGTTGCGTACAGATTCGTCTTGCGCGTGTGAATAATGTGTTTACTAATGCGCGTTTGTGATGGACCGGTGTGAAGCTACTAAAGTTCAGGTATTGACCGGACCATGGGGATTTCCTATAGATAGCTCTTTTAATAGAACTATCTTCCCGGCGACTTATGAATATGTCCAGAAACGGTAAACAATTATCAGTCTCAACTTCTCACGTTACCTTCAGGTTGAGATGACAACTATTTAAGCGCTGCACTAGGTTATCTATTGCCTGTTTCGACCCACTGAATACTAGTGTATCATCAACGTAGCGTTTGTCGTATGACAGACTTTCTATGTCTCCGGCTAACTCTTGTTCAATCTTTAACATGAAAAAGTCAGCTAAGATAGACCCTAATGGACTACCCATGGCTACCCCATCTATTTGGCGGTAGCACCGATCAAGAAGACGGAAGCTGACGTTTTCAGTGCATAACAATAAGGCTTCCCTCAGAAGATCGCTAGGCAGAGGTAAAGTAATGTGGCTCGTTTCAACGAGCTCACAAATATAGTCAATAGTCTCATGTAACGGGACATTCGTGAACAGTGACCGAACGTCTATGGAACACATCAACTCATTAACAAGATTGATGTTGTCTAAGTGACTGATCAGTTCGAAAGAATCTTTAATGGAATATGCCTGAAACTTTTGTTTTAAAGGATTTAAGATAGTGACTAACCAGCGTGCCAGTTTATGGTACGGAGAATTTGTCATTGCCAGGATAGGCCTAAGAGGCATTCCGGACTTGTGTGTTTTAGGGAAGCCGTAAAGCTGAGGTGTCGACGACCCACATGGTTTAAGGGGTTTGTACGTCACTTCATCGATTATGTGCAGTTGTAAGAGAAGTTGAAGATGTCGTCCTATGCGATTTTCTATTCCAGTGACGTTGTCCACTGTGTCTATTTGCTGAAACTTTGTTCGGTCCCCCTAATATTGACAGCATCTTCTGCACATACGTGTCCCTGTCTAAAATGACCGCACCGGAACCCTTGTCTGGCTTAAGTATTACTACATTTTTTGATCTCAGTTCTTTTGGGGACTGTAGGTGTTTCTTTGTAACAACGCACAGTCCGTTGATCGGAGTGATGATAAACCCATTAGCTATATCAGTGAGTTTTGTTTTAAGTCAGCCTGGGTTGTCAGCAGTAGTCAACTGAATATCTGATAACTGATCAATTAGATTCTCAAAGTGGGCTTCAACATTAATACGATTATGGTACTTTAAAATCTACACCCGTAGCTAAGGCTTCTAATTGTAAGAAACTCAAATGTACTGAAGAACAGTTCAATACATACTTAATGGAACCCAGTGGAATTGGTTCTTCGGCAGGCTTCTTACGTGACATCTGCAAACGGTTAATGTTAGTCTTTTTCGTACGATCGACGATCGCCTTACGGGATTGTGCAAACACTATACAACCGCATAATGACCAGTTTTCTACGATGGGAAGAAGAAGGCAATGTGTTTCACGCAAATCCACCAGTCGCATTTGTGCAGTTCCGATATGTGCAGTCGCAATACGTCTGAGGTTAATGATCGTCATCTTCAGCCTGTTTTTTCTCAATAGCCGCAGGAATTGATAGGGGTATCGACCGTCACGTGTGCATTCAGTGAGAAACGATATCTTGACAAGTTCACGAGCTATCTTGCATCTCAAACTGGCCACATGGCGCAACGTTTTTTCAAGTTTCAAAAAGAATTCGTCACTTTAAGAATTTAAAACAGTACATTTCAAACTACATATGCTCCCAAGTCAAAGGGTTGAAGGAAGATGATAGTTAGGCTCATCGGTTGACCAACGGGCTCAAAGGAAAAATTGTCTAGCAGGTAAAAACGATGTGTCATAAACGCCCGGACTGAATACGTGGGAACGACAACGGGCTAAATGAGGTCTTAACAGAACTCGAATTCTTCACCTTCAAATAAACAAAACAGTAAGCCTTGGTCAAGAAAACTGATGTGACTGATCCCACTAATCGCATCCAAACAAACAAAAAAGGAGGATGCAAAAAGTTTCGTTATCCCCTTCGAAAAGGCGTCTTAGAATGAAAAGTACCGTGATGTGTATACACAGCATGATGATTAATAAGGATCCTTGAATTAGGAGAATTTTGGCCAGTTACTGCAAATTGCAGTTCCAGTCAACAAGTCACCAATGTGCGTAGCGGATCAAAAGTAGATTAAATAAAATGGTTGTGCAGGTTATCTTTTGACTAATCCGCGAACTGCTGTCAATTTTGTTTGGACAAAGTCGGTTTCTTTGGGGAAAAGACATGGATGGAGAGAAAAAACGTCGTGTCCTGACAGTCGGAGATAAACGACACAGATAATTAGTAAATGAGTTAACAACTACAAGTGATTGCCTAAATCTGTTTGCTAAACCGAGTGGTTTTATTTCAGATTATCTGGATTGAATAACTCCGTGAAATTAGGAACTGTAAGTGCTTTCGTGCCTAAGATTGACGCTTCCGAAAGTGTGGTAACAGAAAACAGAACACGTGGCGATGGGTAGTATTGGTAGGCAAGTAACAGCCAGTGCAAAAATATCTAACAGAGATGAACTACTAAAATACAGTAGCTAAGAGGAAATACTGATTTGATTAAAAAAAGCATCACTGCCTAAGTTGCAAAGTTTTAGTTCAACTTTGAGCAGGGTGAAGTTAAAATTACCGCTATTATTTGTAGTTCATTCTAAAGGTCAATTAATATTCCTCTTAAATAAACTGTAGGCGATAACAACAAAAAAACAGCGATAGTATAAACAATGAAGTCCAAATGTTTGTTAAGTTTAGGGTGCTACGTGTGTGATGACACCAGACAACTTACAGATCATTCCATAAGAATGGGAAATGACTTCATAGTCATCAAATAAAAGTGTTTCATATGATAATGCTAAGAGCGAGGAAATGAAAATAAAATATAACTGTCCTTCAAATTCGCATCGGGTGGGAAAATATCTTTTCATAGTGGGACAGCTGTCAGAAAAGTGGTAACAGTCAACACCAAGTTCCCTGCAAAAATGTGTCATCGATTTTCAGGGAACCCAGACTAGTCAGTTGGTAAAAATCAGTGATTGCAGACAGTCCTAGTCGAAGAATAGTATTGTAGTTAGGATACATGATTCTGTGAAATGTGACGGTCACAGAAGTGTGAGAAATTGAGTCCACGGGACAACCCATTATATGGAGGACCAACTGATTGACAGCATAATGAGAGTCGATTGTCTACTTTGCAATCTTGAAGGTCCAGGTAACCCGGCTTTGATAACCATTCATTATACTGATGTCCAGTACCAACGCTTTGCCGCCACGGACCGTGATCACTTTGGGCATGATGAACGATCCTGCAGTTGGTACTGGTAGCTCTTCAAGGAATGTGTAACCGAGATTGCACGGTTATTTTTGTCAGTTCTATGACCAGGCTGGGGCGTCGAATACAACGGACGTCGTATGTGATCTAGCACTATTGGAGAATATGGGAAAGGTTTCTGGTTGGCCGTAGTCATTACGACAGAGAACTGAGTGATCTCTTTAGACACCTTGAGAATTCTAGGTCTTAGTCCTGATGGCGCGAATAAAGTTGTTGGAAAAAGTGCGATTAGGATACGACAATCAACGAGTAAAAATGGATAGTGAGACATTTGCTGAAGACCATGACAATATAGCGCACGGTAGAGACTATTCATCCACGTCGCATGAATTTTTACCTTGTAAGTCAACGTCACACTCTCAACGCGTAACGGCATGTTAAAGTTTTTTGTGAAAAAGCCAAATGGACTGTTGTAGGATATCCGCACCAAATTTAGTACGAATGAAGTCAAACAGTTTGGGCGTCGTGTTTAACATGGTATTGATAAGTGGATTGTCTTTGACCACTCCGTCCGCAATTAGACATCTACCAGAGAGCAGTTCCTCCGCTCGTGATTTGCGCGAAATGGAAATGGTGGTAGATAAATGCAAGATGCTGAGACCACCCAGACGAATATGGTGTGTGATATAACTGGTTAGCGTGTGGTTAGAATGATAGGGTCAATACCAAACAAATGTATGTTTTGTGAACACCATAGTTTTGAGTGTGTTGTGGTGAACTGGGCTCAGAACTAGTGTAGTGTGGAGGAGCGATCGTACTATACCACTCATACCACTGTTATTCAGTAGTGGTGCCACAGCACAGATTTTGACATCGAAGTAACCGCAGGAAAAATACAAGAAGAAACATCGGAGTGCAGCATCGCACGAAATGGTTCTTGATACGCAAAGGAAAGTAAAGGAACTGAGCATTAGCATATGTGGCAACCGTGACGGTCTGGACCCAGTACCGGTGGCAGTTAAGTGTTTTTGTTTGTTGTCATGTTGAAACGCACAATCCACGTGTTGGTTTCCTGAATAAAAAACCCTTGTGCCATCCGTGTTCTTGGCTCACAACACTGAAGTTTCAACATAACAAATCAAGTGCTGTGTCAGCAGTTGTACAGATTTGTGCGGTTTCAGAAACGCTTCGGTAATTTCACCCAGTATCGTACGAGGCTGCAGTCGTTGATTGGTTAAGACTTTACACTTCCATGTGGATGAAATATTTAGATATATCACCATGTCGGAGGCGTTTAGTGAATGGATAGTGTCTGGGTCGAATTGAATAGATCCCTCTAATCTTTATCGTGTTGTGCTTATGGTCACTAAAATTGACCATGGATTTCGGTTTTTGAGTGCTGATCTTCAATCCGGACAACTCCAGAGCACCGGCTACAGCTGCAAGCGTTTCTAAGAGATGCGTCGGATTATCTGTCACCAGGATCAGTTCATCAACGTAGGATAAAAACTGCTGACAAGTACAGTGGACGCGTTGCGATATGACTCAGCAATGTAATGCGTTAGAGGTTGAAGGTGACAGCGGAAGTCTGGGCCGAGCTGCAACTTGAGTTCTGCGAGGTAGACTCAAACGCCTTGAACATATCGATAAAGACTGCATACTGACATAAGTTACGGAGTAACACATGAGGCGGTGAGATCACTTCGAGACAACTATCACGGTGTAGAAATGTTTATTGGAGA
This sequence comes from Paragonimus skrjabini miyazakii, assembly GCA_014338405.1. Classification (NCBI taxonomy): domain Eukaryota; kingdom Metazoa; phylum Platyhelminthes; class Trematoda; order Plagiorchiida; family Troglotrematidae; genus Paragonimus; species Paragonimus skrjabini miyazakii. Next base: position 41,548 of record JTDE01001614.1, on the reverse strand, counting down.
GCAGGCAGTTGTAAGCACGCGTTCGAACGATTTTTGAGGCTGACGTACTATCACTTAAGGTAGGGGGTGGGTCTGCGATAAACGGAAGAGAGTGGGTTATTCACATCAGGGACAATCCTGATGTGAGAGCGGCACAAATGGATCGAATAATCTTCAGTCATCAGGAGGAGGTTGAGATATACAACTAAGGTATCTACTTTCATGTCAGCAATAACCTATACAGATCTTAAATGGATTTTTTCATGCTTTCTGGAGAGTTCGTGTTGTATTTGTGCGTACGTCAAATTCAGTGGTCCCTTATACGAAGATTCTAGTGTGACTACATTCGTTCCACTCTATCCGTATTCACTGCCGACTCAGTTATGCAATGGCTGGAGAAAACCGCGTTTCATACTTTCAAACCAAAAATCTACACACTACATTTTCAGAGTTCTTTCATAATCCTTATATGCTTCTTTATATAGGACATATACAAGATACTCAACAGCATTTTGCACGATATTAAAATCGGTATGAAGAATGATATCCTTAACAAACTGCTCTTGTTTGTTGGAACACCAAAAGTATAACCCATACAGACCATTTCATCAATTTTCTCAACAGCCACCTAACCACCTGTAAAGGGATTGCATTCGATCTCTGTTTGAAAGAGCCGAAGTTCAATGCAGTACAACAGAACTCCAGAGAAGGGAAAAAGCTTGCTCGTATTGATTGACTCTTCGCAACGGATACCTAGAATGCTTTGTGGGACGGAGTATGCTATGGCATGAAACAGACTCAGTCTGTTTTACAATCGACCAGGTAGATTGTTCTACCATAAGTCAAACCCACATCGGAAATGACTACGTGACTTCTGCGACCAAATAGCATCACCCTGTCATGCGAATCAACGGCAATCTCACAATGAATACACTCAAACTCAGAGGTGCAACTCAAACCCACTCACAAAACTTTACGGTATGAACAAAATCAAATGCAATGACATCGTTTAAACCGGAGGAAGTTATATACGCACATGCAGTAAGCAGACACACTGAGTTGGACAAGGTCTACGAGCTAATGTAAGTTCATTATTTGATGAGATGCAATGGCGGTCGTACGGAAATGCCCGCACAACTGAACGAGGCTACCTGGGGTTGTCGTTCACACGTTCAAATGTGGTTGCGCTTGGAACGTGTGGATACGTTATCCTGTATATGACGTATCACGCTTTCTGCTGTTTTCTATCCGATTTGGAGTAGATTGCTGACAGCCGTGGTATTCTACGGCGCCGGATTTGAATCAGTCAGTTCGCGCACGGTACTTAGCTGTGTTTGCGTTTAGAGGTACGAACAGAGGGTGTTTCCTTCTTGTTGTAGCAACACCGAGGGTTCCAAGATTCTCTTTGCCGGAAGCTATACGAAGGTGGCCCCTTAGTAGTAAAACCCAGAAGCCACGACCTAACCTGAACTGAACTGAGATCGGGCCGATGTCCGAGGAGAGACATTGGATAACCAAGCAGATAAAAGTTCAAGGCCGATTCAGGCAAATGACAGTAATCAACCAATCAGATTTCAAAATACCACAGCAATAGAAGTGGCCATGCCGTCTTCAGGTCAAAAAGTTCGAGCAATAGTAGTTAATCAATCAGGAAAGATGTCAAAGGTCAACCCACCTTTCAGAAAGAGCCATGCTTTGCCAACTCCCACGCTCAGCTGTATATACTCAGGTCCCTTCGGACTGGTGGTGTTATCTCGTTTAGTGGTGGAAGGGTTGCACTTGAAATAGCATGCTCGGTGAAAAGTAAAATACCTGAGTTTTGTTGCATGATCTCGTCCAGTCGAATTTTAAGTTTTTGATCTCCTTCCTAATAGTGTAATTTATGTGATGCCTGATCCTAGGTTTCTCGAGCTATTTGTGTTCTAATCTTTTCACTGAATTTTGTCTACCTTAGTGTTTATGACCTAGTGAATCTACCCTCATTTACAGACAGCACGTACTTCTCTTCCTATCTACACTATACTACGAGAAACCGATAAACTACCGAAATCTGTCCATATTCGACTGCTGGCGTCGTGATGCCGGGCCCCTAATCACCGCTGTCAACCCCTGTTTTTTTCACTCTAAAATACATACCTCCTGGAATCCTTCTAATTTCGGACATCACGTATCGAAAGCTACAATTCGTTTTTAAGTCATACATTCAAAGACCCCAGTTACTGTGGTGATCAAAGTGCATACCACATCACGCAAATTACCTCGATTTCACATAACTAGTAAAATTCCGGAAAGCAAACTTAGCTCAGATCCCGTCGGTAATCCTAACTATCCTGTTTGAATATCCGGTATAGCAAGTAACTAGCTCTACTTACCAACACATGGATGTTTTAAACCCCTATCGCAGAAAAATGCGACTTTAACGAAATCAAGATTTTGTTTCTTTACTCTTTTTAAAGTCTAGGGTTAGATCATTTGGCGGTCCAAAAATGTCATCTTGCAGCTCACCAACATGCAACACTATAATATTAGCGACCGTCGTCAGAGCCTTCGACCTGCACCAACTGTTGTCAAAATTTATGATTGAACTAGACTTGTCGTTATACACACAACTGGAGAAACATGCCCGCCTTCTAGTTTTAAGACACCCGTGATGGAAGCCAGACGAAGCCGAATTCCATAATCTTGGGATAAGCTCTTCCATGAAGGGTAGCGGCAGAGAGACCTGAATGTTCGGTTAGCGGCTTGCCTTACTGACAGCAGCCTTAAATACATCAAAAGGCGACTTAAAAATTAGTTATGGAACGCGCCCGCAAATGAACCACGCGATATCTATCAAACTAAGCTGGCCCAACTACCGACCCATATTGTCGAGGTCGCTTCCAACGACGTCCCCTAATCTATTCGACCGGTCGACTCATTATGACACCCTGGAACTCTCAGCATATTCTTCAGACATGTTGCTGCCTACTGGGTCAACACCAATTCCAAAGACTTCTCCTGACCATCAAGGGATACCCTGTATAACGCCAATCCCCATCTGCTCCGTGCATGTATAACCGATCTACTTACAGATCTCGGTAGCACCGTAACAATTAGCCCCAGTCCTCTTATTATTGTATGTTATACACCTCTAAAACCATAGACATCCAATCTTCTCGTTAATCAGCACACGTATCACTCTTACCTCAACTTCTAGCCATTTGCAGCTTACGCATAATCATGTATCCGCTCTCATAAATATCACCACTCCGGCTGCGCAGCACGAACCTTACCACCCGCCGTCCAATTCCGTCACAACTCAGCCTACCAATAACCACAATGTTCTTCAAAATAATCAGATGCATTATGACCTATCGTTCTCCGCAAGTCACTCCACAGATCATTTACCTGCTGTGGGAATGGCTTCCACCTATTGTGTGGAATGGTCGATCATTACAACTACGTAGCGATTTCCACTTGGGCTTGTTGGGAGTATACCAAAAATGACTATGCACCATATGTGCGTGACGTGCTTTTTTTTTACGATGGTTTACACTGTTAGTGTTGTCATTGTTTCTGGATTCTGTTGGAGGTTGGGGCACACTCGAATAAAAGCGATCACGTCTTTCCGCATCACGGGCCAAAATACTCCCCACCGCGCTACCACCAGTACCGATGACTGCTCTGTTACTTACCCCATCACCAGTAGTTTTTCTGTTACTACCCACAGACGACTTCCGCTGAGTTGATAACAGCCTGCCAACGAAAACGGAAAATTCGTTTTAAACATATCACCCTAAGTACATTTATATGCGTCCAGAAACGTTTTGTTCAGGCTTTGGAAGTATCTTGGCCAACCGCACACCCTGTCAACTTGTCAAGAACCACTGTCCAAGTGGGTACTTGATTACAGCGTGACGTTGAACTGACTGACCTCAATGACCACCCGTTCCCCGTTCACCCCTTTCATGATTACCCTATAAAATTTGTGATATAAATGTGATATAGTTAGCCTGACGAATAAATGAAAACGAGTTTGCTCGCTACACAGTATTCTTCATTCGCTACTGCTGTTCAACTTTTTCGGCCATAAGTTCTCGAAAGATGTTCGGCCGCTTATCTGCACAACTTCTCTACCTGGAATCGAACAGTGCAACAAAAGGTCTGGATGACTTGACAATAACAAATTTATCCCTTGCAAAACAGCGACATATCTACAACTGCTGGTTTCACCCACACGTCCTAAAGTAACCGCTATATCTTGGCAAACATCCCCGCATTTCTTATTTTTTCTAAACCAGAATGAGGAACAGGTAAATGCCTACAAACAACGGATACATAACATTCACATACAGAATTCTGGCCTCATTTGTGGCTGTCAACAACCATCAACATCTTTTAATCAAACCGGATAGGGATCTGTCAATCAAACGGAACAGAGCATCAACATAGCAAAAGGGAACCATCCATTGGGATGGAGAACAGCAGTCAGAGTTAATGTCCCTTATAATGTCTACGTGGAATATGCGTTCCTTGCTACGTTACAATTCCCATGTACCCTTTGCGTAACCTATGTCTACAATTTTTGTGTTGTTGTGATGGTTAAGAAAAAGATCTCTGGCATACTGCGACAGTTGGTTCAGAACCTCTGTAAGGTATTTCATACCTGCGAGCGGTTCGAACAGTTGCATACACTCAGTGTTCACCCTGTATTGACGTTCAGCAACATTTGACGGGATGATGGAATAAAGTATACACACTTGATCGCTCTGATACAGGGCTTATAATGTGCTCATTCTCGTTTTTCACACGGTTGGTGATGTGGTTACCAAATTGTACAATGGCCTTAAGTAAGTGGAATGCCCAACAATTTTTGCAAAGAAGCCATATTTTGACGAGATACTGCTGTGTTTCATTACTGACAGACTTAATAGTCTGCAGTGAACTATTAAACTATCTTACTCTCCCGATAAAACCATATTACCGGTCCACTGGTAAATACGGTTTTTTCGGAGTCAGATAGGCCAACCGATTGACAGTAACGTTGAAATACATCATTCAGAAAATTAAAACGATAAACTGCAATGGCACACTGTGGAAATACGTCACGGATTACTCTCCACAGTACTGCCGAACGATCAGTAACAAATGTTCGAACAGCAGACGTACATGGCAACATTATAAACACAAGATCAAAAACTATCCTTTAACTGGAAGCTGTTTTATTGGGCATGAATGCGTAAATGTACGCAACAGCTACTCCAGTTACATTTACCAACATCACATGACAGTGCAGTGGATTGCCAAACCGAAGTTGCCAGTATTCCGAAACTCAGCGGAATACCTCAACGCGGAGGTGTGGCACGTCCAGAACCTCACATCAACTGAATGGCGGACGACACGGGCAACCGGACGAGCCAGTGCTCAACAAGATCGGACCAACGGACGAGGAATGGCAGGCGGGAAGCCGCCCGGCAGAAGGTGTCGGTCACACACAGACCGAACAGAAATGCACATATGCGAGAGGAAACCAGGGTTGTTGTGGCGCGGAATTCTGATACATAAACGCGAGCGACCGCGTGGCGTGGCAACCACCCAGCTGGATAAGAAAGACTGTGATTTCAAAAGGAGTATCAAGATTTAAAAAAAGTGTCTGATGAAAATAAGTACGAAAAAAAAGGGTTCAAGTAAGTGCGTGGAGGGCCCACAGGTACTATATGTGCCTTGGCAACATAAGCACTAGCATTAGGGTTTGGAGCACCGGGGATGGTGCTCAACGAAGAGGGAAGTTTTGTAACGTTCGATCAAAACCAGCAAGCGCGCACGGGTTGAATCTGAATTGTGTAACCGAGTGTGCTGCTGTGTTGTTGGCGCCGTTTTAGTTTTCGTTTATGTTAGTCGTGTGCAAGGCTCATTAGCCCTTTTACCCATGCTTGTTTGTGTTGTTTCCTTCTACCGGACTGTCGGTGGAACCACTACTTCGGAAGAACGCTGTCCCTCGGAATCTCCATGTTACCCAAAGTTGGTCCGCAAGTGTAACGGACAATCGAAGTAAAGACGGTCGGCTTGTATGTTACAATAGCATGAAGCCACCATAATTCAGCTAATGGGTAACATCAACTAGAATAATGTGGTAGTTGGAAGTACGTTATAGTAAACTGAAATGTATTTAGCTCAAATTCAGAGCTAGTTTCTACGCTGTAGTAATAAGGTAGCACGCTAGTCTTCGAAATCGTGATGTAATCAGTATATGTACAACGTAATTATTCATGCTGTAAAAAACAACAATAGCACACAATGTTCCTTTGTGGATTACATTCACTAAAAATATTTAGGACACCGTTGGGAAACACTTTTAGAAACAAACATTACGAACCTGAGCACTTTCTTTAGTAGTATACAGTAATAATTTCCCCCCCCCCTTAATAGACCTCGCAAATTATTCATTATTAGTATCATTATTATTATTATTGCCTAAATCGGGTCGATGCATTCGAATCCCGTACGTCCTGTTCACGTACAATCTCAGCTCATATGCACTCTTAAAGTGATTCATCAACTCAGAGACATGCAGTTCATCATCTGCAGCCAAACGTCCATTCCTAGGATATACATTAGGGTTACCAACTTAAAAGTCATATGAGTGGACCAGAGTCCATTTTTTTTCCAAAATCGCCTCTTTCTTCACGAAGACGATTATATCCAATCAGAATGAGTGGTAACCTTGGTTGTTTTTTACCTGTCCAACCTTTACTCCGCTATGTTCATTGGTGGATTAGTGACTTCAACTATTATTTCCGATAACTGTCCTTCCATTTTCTGATTCGAGAATGTTTCTAGGTCGCTATGTACCACATAAATACCTTATAATTTTCTCATTGTCGCACACGTGTTTGGAGCGGTATAAAGCTGTTTTTGGCACGCGTCTTCTGGTTTGTCATGGGAGCAAACTGCGGGGACAGACGCAGTATTTTCGGGACTGAGATTTTCCATGTTAACTATTACCAGGAGGAGAATCCGATTTTTGTCAGGCGCAGTATTATGTCGAGGACGAACCAGCGTATTCTTTCGAGGGTTTACAACAACCAGGTTTGCCTTTTCGATCTGATATCCATCAGTACGATAATGGACGACTCAGGATGCTATGCAAATGTAATCTGCGAAACTAGAATTGCTTACCTTATAAATTGTATGGAAACATAACCATTTGGAAGGTGTCATTTGACGTGTACAATGTGCGCATTTGTACACCAAACTTCCATACGAGCAACCTGGCGGCAGTTATACTCATCTATGCTTCTTACCACTTGCAGCTGTCTGCGGTGTCAACGGAAAAGCTTGTGCTAGTTTCTGGTTGGAATTTGAGCGGGTCATTCAGATATTAGAAGAACGTGTAGCGAAACTTTTGTTTTCGGTGATTCATCATCAGGCTAAATACGATACATTTATATGGGTTAATTATGTGTGAGAAAATGTACGGTAATGGATCGAACGGACTGTTGTCAGTTTCAGAAAAATCATATCGATTGTACAAATAATTGATGGCTGTTACGATAGTGGTCTTGAATACGTAATCTGTTCGGTCCTGATGTGGACACCAGGCCATGGAAGATTCAGTGTTTTGACGAAGCGTTTTTGAATACATAGTTGGAGGGGAGAGCAAGCGGAAGGTTATAGCTTCTGCATTTGCCAACAGGCGCTCTTTGACCCGTTTTGATTGTAAACTAGGAGCGCGATAGATTGAACTGAATGATTCATTGGGATCGATTGAGTGGTTGAACTCCATTAGGTGCGCAGCGATAGTAGACAGGGATATTCCTCAAACATCGGATACTTCACCTTGAATATCCTTCCAAGAGTGCTTTCATCGTTCATCGCCATGTTGATTCAACGTGCGGACATGATTTATTCATAATGAAATATTTACACACCAAGTAGTGTCAAGTGATGAGATTAACTGACATGTTTTTTTGCATGTATCATTTGTACGATTTCACTGAAACCCCAGATCACATTCATTTTATCGGGATTTCTCAATTATTTGTGTACGAAAGCAGAATCACTGCCCAGTCGAAAGTGACATTCACCTACATGATCCCACGAACGATCGCCCACGATCATTTGACAGCACGTGACCGCGTGCGGTGTTTCACGCACGCGTGCGACAACGCGACGTGAATGACGGAACAGCAACAACGCGTGCACGTTCCTACTCATGGTTTCGTATTCCCTCCTATCAACATAATGCTGTTCACAACTGATCTAGCTTTGGGTTGACAATGAATTCTGTGTTGCTAGTCTACTTCAGACAACTTTATACTGGTTTGTTCTATGTCGTTTTTAAGTGCCCCTTTATTCTGATTTCAGTGAATAGTTTGAGGGTACTTAATATTCACATTAGTCAGTCTCAATAATCTGTATGTAATGGAAATGGCTGCATCTAGAAACCTTACAGAGGTACCAAATATAGCACCAGATGAGGATCGTAATGTGGAATCCAGTTTAATACAAATTTATTTAGCGTGGTAAAAATCACACAAAGTGGCTAACTTACCACGTCCGCTGTGAAGGCATGATACCTATCTATGTCCAGACCGAAAAACGTCCTCAATTGGCCTCCTCAACCCGGTGAAAAAGTCTTGTCCACAGGATAGCGGGATGAAGCAAGCAACCGAGTCCAGTAGAGTCTAACAGACTTGGTGATTAGTAATTAAATTCTTTGAATGAAGTCCATCCATCCGTGATACTCAATCCATCCTGCATGTGACTGAGATGGAAGAAGCCCCAATAGTTCGTGGAGTCATCTGTGGGAGTTTGTCTGATATAGTAGGAATGTTCAACCAAGGAATCCAAGGTGACCGGGGTTATTTCTACGGGTACCTCCTGTTAGAGTGGACCGGAGATTAAAATTGTCCACACGCTCTTTGAATGAGGCTTAGCTGTTTCATGTGCACTTTCGTCTACGTTAAAACTAACACTCACAACAGTGATTCGTAAAGTTCCTCCGGAATTTGTTCGCGGTTGGCGGGGTCCAAATTTGTTTATACTTCATAAATACAATAAGCCCAAAGGAGGGCACGCTGCACGAAAACCCATTTGTTTCCGCTGGGATACATTTAACTCATCTGTGGCGGGGTTACATACATCAATCGTGTAACTTTATAGAGGACCCGGCGCCAACCGTGAGTCTCGCACGCCATGATAGTACTACCGTTCGTTGTCCGCGACTGCCATATCATCAAGTGGTTGGACGTTCACATATGATAATTCGGTCGTACCATTATGTGAGGTCAATGGCGCAGTAGTAAACACGGCTGCCTCATAAACAGCGTGTCCGTGGTTCAAGTCCCGGCAGTGGCGATGACATGCACTACTGACGAGTTCGAATGAGAGCGAAACTCGAGTGTAGTGCTTCTGCCCTTAGAAGGGGGCCGACTGGAAAGTCTACGGGAATGTGACAGTTGTGACCAATTGTGGATGATGTTCAGTTTACATGGAGTTTTTTTTATTTTGCACTTTATCCTTATTTGGAATGTTATCCCCAGTCCGAAGCTTGGGGAGGCGGCTAGGGGTAGTTGGCTACTTAACCTGATTGCCCGAATATTGGGCGAAGTTCAGGACGTGTTAGTTTGCTTAACGACACCTCACCTATCATCGCGGGCACAGTATGTCTTCATGTTTGATATGGGAAACACCGAGTGCATCATTCCGAAGCCGGTTTGATTTGAATAACCACACGAATCTGTGTAATTCGGACGCATCTCGAGATGCACGTGGTAACCCTGCATTGTTTGAGATCGTTTGACGAAATTATGCTGTTGCAACGGTGTGGTGGGGGAACAATGGCGGTCATACGTTTGGTAATATGTGAGACGGGTCCGGCAATATTAGAACTGAATGCCGTGGGATAACCGACAATTTCATTGGAGTTTGATACCGTTAATTTTAGGAAGCCGGAGATGATGGGATTCATACTTCTTCAGCTGATCGTTTGTCTCTCATTCAATGCAGATAGCATGCAGGTGATTCAAGGAGACTTTGGGGCAGAAAGTGAACCGGTCTTTCTAAAAAGCAAGGTTATAGCCCATGATGTTGTTGACAGGTTTTCTAGTGTTCTTGATGGGATAAAGAAAGAAGACACAGCCATTCGTGTACTCATCTGTTGAGTCACGCCGATTGTGATTTCAATGAAAGATGACAACAAAACTCGACGAGCTATGGCATTTACTAAAGGACGTTGAGCACGAGGCCTGGGAAGGTGTGCAGTGATTGTAGTAGAATCGGAGGATTTCATAAAACCATTCTACAATACTCAACAGTTTTCAGAACAACAATCGTTAGTTTCGTTTATTGGTTTCTAAAGTCGATCTTGCCAGCGCTTATTTATAAGTTGTTTCGGCTCCTGAGTTCGGAACTCTGACGATGGTCCATGTATCACAGCAGCTTCTCCAGTACGATGTTCTGCCGTTCGGAATGTGTGCTGCCGGGAGTTCGCGTGTGGACTGCATACTACTAATCATTATAAATAATCTTAAGGAGACGGGGATGTTGTGGCTTTCTAACAAACTCCGTTTCAAACGATGCTGCAAACCTGAGTTGTTTATGGGACCACAAGAACTTCAAATAACACCTGTGTGCTCGCACTACCAATACAGAGGATTATACCGGAAACAATCCTGTAATAACCGAAGTTGTTGGATCAACAATAAGCCTAGTGGTATCTCCGATGCAGTAGAGACAAAAGACGTGAAGCTGTGGCTACAGTTCTTTGTATTCCGGTACGCAAGCACTCTTATAGGCGGCACTACGTAGAACAATCGTTCAAGGAATGTGAGGTAGACAAGCTCCAGGCACTTGTTTTCCTCTAGTGGTTGAATTGCAGAGGATTAGTCCGAGTGCTGGTTGTCGGACCAATGGCAGCAAAATAAGGACACTCTTGATTGGTTGTAGTGTTGTCGTTCCGAATGATGGATACGTGTCTATGACGTGCTATTGTTCATGGACTGCTAGTCCATAACCTGCGATCATCATCAGCCCGCGGCGACTTGCATTCAAAACGGATTTTGCACTAATAATTATAATCAAAGCAATACGTTTGAACTACATGGAATTCCAACGTTATGTTATCGACAGCAAAAATATGTAACTTTCTGATTGAACAGCGTTGCCCACTAAGAAGGCATTGTGTAGGAACCCCACCCGACTTGCCCACCAGACTACTGAGTCAGTAAATTTAACCGGGTACGGGAAACTCTTTTACTGTTGTGGTCTGGGCAACACTGGTGTTATGTAACACACCGTAGTGATGTTTCATAATAACCATCCTGAAACCGGCTTCATCCTTATTTTGACCCATATATATATATATATATATATATATATATATATATAAATATATATATATGTTACTGATAATGTATACGACTGAATATTCTCATTATATATATGTATACAAACTATTCAAAAGGGGCACACATTGAGTAGTGAACGATTCATTGTAATGTTTCAAATCCACAATTGGTATCCGTCTTTGTTTGCCAATGTAGGAGTGCGGTTTTAGAGGTCTGAATAATGTTGCACAGCCTCATAATTTCATTGGTCGGTGGTCGTCCATCAACCATATTTGTGGTGTGTTGTTTTTTCAGCGTAACAAAGATCTAGTAAGTGGGTAATGTTAATTTTACTCATTAGAACACTTTTCGATAAATACTACAACAGTGATCACACCTGTCAAATAAATTGGACATTTTCCCATTGACAACAAACTTTGATTTCTTCTTTCTGAAAAATTGTCTCACAGTTTAACAGGTGGTAAGCCTAACTTTTGCGCATACAACCCGCCCGAATAAGCTGACCGTGCTATCAGAATAAGACAACCGAAAAGGAATACACTGAAACTAATTTTCAGGCAGAGCACGTGCACTTAGTCGAGTTTTTTTACCTGTTAACTTAATCTATAAAAATCACATTTGATTCATAGTGCTAACAACTGAGAATCATCCTTATTGTCACTAGTGAGTGTGTTCTACTAGCAGGCTGACCAAAACTGTACTGATTACTCTTCGACTGGGCAACTTAGGTCTAAATTTGTTTTGTTGGATCATTGTTGTTTTCGTCCCATATATCAGTCGCGTAAACTATGCGACAGTTCTCCAGCACACATTCGAAAACAGGCAACGTGAACACTAAGTGAAATACGATTTTTCAATCGTACCATTTGGGTCACATCTTCCTTGTGTTTGACGCTTATGTACAGAATCAATCACCATTTATCAATGTTACCACTGAGTAGTGGTTAACGGACCATCGAGTTGTTCTATATCTCTAGCGGCCTGACTATCTGTCTGAGTAGGATGGTGCTCGTCGCGTTAAAGACCTTCTCATCAACTATATCACTTGTTGCTTCCGCTGACGTGGGTATCGATCCCTACTGCCTATGTCACCAAAACCAATGGATGGGGTGGGACATAGGTTTGGAGAAACTAATATGATTTTTGTGAACAAACTCCTCGGATCGAAAGCGGTAGACATATGGGAGCAACAGGACACGTGAGGTTCGAGTTGTATTGATGTTACCTAGTATCTACGAAGATGTCTTGACTGCCGCAGCACCACACGATATAACAGAAGGAATCCTGGATTCTTTTCCTATCAGTATGTTTCTTAAAATAGAAAACTTGCTACAACAACAAGGTTATCTACATCGTACTTCCGTATTTTTCGAACTAATCCTAATCGTATTAGTCATGAAGTACTCATTGTCAAAAGATGTCTCCGCTGACTTTAACGAGATCATCACCACATTTCGTTGAGTGTACCCAAGACTATTTGAATGCCAAATTTTTGGCAGGATGTTCCTAAAGGTAGGTCACTGGAGTTGTTGGATTTAGCCTCATACCTTGGATAATTGCAGCTAATCGTATACGTCAGAGGTATTACATTTGACTGGTAGTTCATTTCACTTGTACGCTTTCATTCAATCCATACAGTAGTTCTCGTCATATGCTATGATGAATGGGTTTGGAGTGCGCATTCATGATACTGTAATCAGCTCATGCTAAGTAACCATGTCTCCAAAAATAACCCCATTTCCGAGGTTTCCGATCTACTCCAATTATTCATAGGCCAGATCAAACTTATCAAAGTAAGCTATCTTGAAAGCTACATGTCTTCCTACATTCATCTCCGACGAATTCACTAACGGCGATTATTCATTAAGGCTAACAAGAAAAGGTCACAATCAATACATCTCGAAAATTATTTCTTATCTGAATCTAATCACAATTTCAAAAGCTGAAGTGCAGTTCGTAAACTATGACACACCTCAGGTAGAATTCGAACAGGGATTATTCGGTAAAACTGGTCGCATATTGGTTCATAGACTGAACGCTTTCTAACCGAACAACAAACACCTTCTTGTCTAATAGAAGAAATAAAACCTTATCCATCTTTAGTTTCTCTTTTATTTATCAATCTAGTTTGATTGATATCCGTAAGCACACATAAGCAGACACTTGGGTGAGGACATTTAACATTCGTTAATTCGCTTGGATGGCATGAAAACTGGATGGCCCCTCTCCCTTTTTTGCCGCTGTTAATCATGAACTTAACCTCTGATAAAACATAACTGATTCTTCTAAGCATCAACGGACAGTGATGTATTACCTAAAACATTTGGACTGAAGCTGAAACTGCAGATAAAAAAGACAAAACTTCATTGGTTTATCCATCATAATAAATCTTTCTGAAGAGAACCTGAAACAGTACATAAGCCTGACTAGTTGATGGAGCTGTCTTTTTCATTCTTCTATCTCTTCTACGGCTTCCATTTTTAGAGTCAGTACCTGCTGTCTTTTATTCAAGAAACTAATATCAAGGTAAGCTGCCTTAAACAGATTGTTGTTGTAGACACTGATTTCCGAATAGCGGCGACTGGAGTGAGCCCAGGTACTTCGCAAAAGAGGACCTGAAGAATTCAACACACTCAACCTTGTTCTTTCGATGTCCATCAGTCCCGCTATCCGGAAACTGTTATCACTTGATTAGCTTACAGGAATTTCGGTCAAAACCTCTTCCAGTAAAGACTACGGGTGCATCGTTAACGAACGTTCAAATCTGTTGATCTTTCTATCTGTCCACTGTTCTCGACTGGTTATCTGGTTCGTCCGACGGAATAGTTTGCCTTCTTACTTGGCTTGGTGGTGCTGACTTTTGCTGCAATTTCCTGACTGTCTCTCATGCTCTCGTTGGTTTCAGGTTTCCGTACTCAGTGCACATCACCGTTCGGTTGAAATGTGACGGAATTACTGTTGAGTTCACCAGGTTTGGCTGGTTTGGCTGAATTCGTTTGCGGAGCCAGTCTTTAGTTTTAGTTAACATAATATGGAACAGATATAAACCGATCACAGAATACTCAATTCACAATGGTAACCGTGGGTTACATCGGTAAGATACCGCAAACCACATTATGTGTATAGTGCCGGATGGACCAAAGACAAACAGTAAGTTGGGTCGATGAGATCTGTCACAGCAGCAATAATGAATTGAACAAAGTGTTAGATCATATACGAGTTAAGGTGAGTTAAACTTCCGCTGTTTCTCAGGTGTTCGAATGAACACGTGACAGTTTTCATACAAAAAATCTCACTTTGGTAAACGCCCCGTGACGATTAAGTTGTGCTATCCTGTAGACACAATCTTACTGTCCGGGAAACTGGAAAACAATGATAATCACACGTGTTTCCAGAACTTACCAATATGAAACGTATGGGATGTTTTGTCTTTAGTTTCCTTTACTTTCGTCCTTTTCCGCTTCACCTCTTCTTTCATCCTTTGCATCATCATCATCATCATCATTATCGAAAGCAGCAGCGTCAGAGGAAGAATTATCACTGTGTTGACTTTGTTTTCATCTCTTTCCCCAAGAAAGTATATGTAAAGTTCGCACATGTGTCCCACAGTACATAGTATGTTTGACAGAAATACATCGATGGCTCACATTGTTCGCTTACGAATCACTGTAGTAGTAAAAAAAACTTGCACAATAATTCTGGAAGTTTGCATCGTTCGACTATTATGTCTCACCAAGCCGGTTAACTTTATCACACGCACTAAGTGGAATTGTACACACGATTCCATACGCTAGCTGGTTGTAATCCGAGGTCCTAACGTTGTCTAATTACCGCAGCATAAGGACGTAGTAACAGTGATAATCTTCACTGAATATTCTCGCCCGTCATACGGTTCAATGTGGTAAAAAACGTACAAAACATTTTACGACAACAAGTACTTACATTGTTTGTAAACACCTCATCAACATCGTCAACACCAATCAATGGTTGATAGTGATACGTATTGCTGAAATGACTTCCTATGCAAGGGCCACGTAAACGTGACCAGGTTGTAGTCTAGAGATGGTTAAAGGGGGAATTGAAAGTACTCAACGAAACCCCATGTGCTGACCCAAACAATAAATGCAAGATACCCACACTTTACAGTGAAGTATTTAAGTCGTCATTGAGAGTAAGATTTGAAGTGCAAGAAAACTACCGTGCAGTCTTCACTGTCTTTTTTCAATTAATTACGCTTGTTTTGCAGACACATCGGATGCTAAAGATGACGCCAACCTTTGTGAGGGATATGCAAATGACAATTGGATTTTTACCACTAATACTAACTTTGTATCACATTTAAACCTTTTAAACTCAGTTCCTTCTGATCTTTCTGCTCCTGATGGGGAATAGCCAGAAGAAGCTTCGTCTTTTCTGGACATTTCACTCACTAGAAGGTGGGATGGCTCACTACAACGCTCAGTGGACCGGAAGACCACTTTGAGCGGACGGTATTTACAGTGTTTTTCCTTCGCCCCAATTACTTGCGGACGAGGTCAGGTGCGAACCCTGTTTCATAGAGCCCAACAAATCTATAATGAGGACTGCGTGCAAAGAGAGTAGGAGAGATTAAAGAATGTGCTACTCACAAGCGGCTATCCCGTGAAGTTCATCGGTAGTAAGAGCCAGAACAGACTGACCAGGACTACCGTGAGTACGGTTCTTAAGAAGCAAGTTTTTCTGTACCTGTCTTTCAAAGGCGACCATATCACAACTGACGTAGGTCGAAAATTACAGTCTGCTCTAACTCGTACATACCCTGTGGCTGAATTGCGGTTGCTACTCACAACAAAGTGTGTCGCTCAGCTCGTTCATCATCGTGATCTACCGAAATGTTCTATTTAACGTGTAATCTATTAATTAACTTGCAGTCGTAGTGAAGTACATATCGGCAGAACAGATCGGTGCCTACGACAAAGAACGGTTGAACCTACACCGAAGTGTTTAGTGCACGAGATGACGCAACAGACAATGACAACAGAGCGACTGAGATGAAACCCAACCTCATTCACTGCAAAGTACATCATGCAAACAGTTCACGTTGCTGACCCCTCCGATTCAGTTCAAGTACTATTGCCTAATCGAAATCTTAAATTGCTTACTTTCTCCGAGGAAATATTAATCACTGCTCCTCGTCCGACCCTTTGTGTGCATAAACTGTTGATTTATGCAATTTGTTTGGCCTGGAACAGATAGCAGTTTTTGTTTCATGTAAACCCAATCATTGACTGTTTCAATTGTTGTTTCTATCTTCACGTCTCATGTATTCTAATGTTTTACGTTCGTGAATGAAAAGAGTAAACGAAATGTTAACATCTTGCAATGTTTTCTATTTTTGTTGATGAACTGGATCAAGAGAACCCGGGATTTTAACTCAAGAGAGACTTATTCCTCGTAATTATAGACAACGGAGGCTAGTTAGCCCACGCCAGTTGTCCTAGGGTTCAATCAACAGGGAATCTCCTGTGTTCATCAGTCCATCTTCAACTCGCAGTGTCCATCTTGTTGTACACCAGTTCGTCTATAGTTGCAGCGACATTTTCACAGATAGAGCGAACACACCACACGGGAATTATCGTACTGCCACGACTTCGTTTCACCATATCGTCCTTACTATCAACCTGAAAAAAGTCATTTTTCGTAACAGAAGATCAACTTATATTAAAAAGTAGTAAGCAGAATTCCGGTTAAACAGCAACAAATAAGCTACGTACGAAAATAGGAAGAATGTTTGCGAAAAAATTATACTGTCGTTAATGCGCTGCAATTCTGCTAAGTATCAGAAGGACTTGCCTAGGGTAATTCGCTTCTAAATTTGAACACTGATAAGGTACACTATGATTTGAAGCAATCTTTAACTCAGCAATCAATCTGTATATTGCCAGTACACTGCCTAGTGTTTTAATCTTTGAGAAAGATAGAGGCACTTTTAAGATACACACAGTATATACAGTATATACGATACCTGTTGGTTATTACCAAGTTGGAGAGACGGAAGGCATGCAAAATTGTTTCAGAGCGTGAACAAAAGAGTCTGTGTCTTGGTTAAAAGTTCCGAACTTTCCTGATGTGGCCAGGAGGCTTTTATCATTAGTGTATTACTCGACTAGTACTATTGCCTTATTCGTGTCGTTCGTATTTCCATGCCAATCCCCATTAATTTCTTCTCGTATTGCAAGTAAAAGAACGCCACCTTCGAGTCCGTCATCATGAACACACTTGACTCATTTTGTGAAATAGTTTCCTTCATTTTCTTATTTCGTAAAAATGGAATTGTATTTAGTATCTGTTTCACAGTGTGTTGAGGAACATGGCGCATAGACTTCAGTTTGAGTGGTGAAGCACATTCTATTGGAGTGGAAGTTAGGCCTGCTATGCTTATTTTGGTTTGCTTGTATAACACGATTTGTCCCCTATTTCGTAAATTTGGTACTGACGAGTCAATATGAAATGCTTGCATCTACCAGTTTTCGTGTTCTTACTGCTTTGTTCGAACTTTTGAAGGGAACCAATTGTTTCAAATTTCTAATTCGTTTTGTCAAAAAGCTAATATCTACCTTATTTCCAAATCACGTTTCCATTCCATAAGTTGAACGGAACAAATGTAAAACGAAGTACTATTCTCATGCAGCTTAATAAAGCGACCGTAGATTTATGTGCAAATCACGGACAAGACAGCCAGGCAACTGAAAATTTATTTGAGCGATGACATGCATCCTGTTCTTAGGATTTCTGCCGTCTAGGTCAGTAAGTCGCTAGTGGTACACTGTGATTTACAGAACAGCCACAAATTAGACCATAGCGTTAATTGAGTTACCAAACGAAATTTTATCGTTAAACATGTTTTTTAAAAATGATGTGGAAAATTATAAATTGAATAATCTTTCACGGTTTGAAAAATCCGGCGTTGAGAAACACAGTTTCTTTTTCTATCAGCTGCTCTGACTAGTCAGAATTTCCAATGCAATTCTAACCACTACCTTAGGTTTCACGAGGATTAAACCACAGTATTATCATTCCCCCGGTTTCGTCTGTATCGTTCGTTTTCTACTGGTTTCTAAGTCTATATTTATTATGTGAGGCACCATCAAAGAGTAGAGTTTCATTTGTTGCCTAACAGAAAAAGATAACCAACGTTAATTAGATAAATATAGATATTCAACGACGATATTTCGGCGTACGGGGGTTTTATGAACCTGACGCAAGCCGCTATTGTATTGTTCACAATTCGCTTTCGTCTACATCTTATTTTGCACATCAATTTGTTTGTTTTAACTTAGAATGTTGTCCAATATTGATTTAAAAGTTTACACTTACTATGGTTCCTCATGACCCTGTCAAAATATAGTGAAAATATCGCTTTCCTTATCTGTTGCGATTTTTCCCCACATGGATTGGAAGTGCTTAGCTGTTTGTTGTTGACTTACAAACAAGAAAACATCTATCACCATCCCAGGAAGTGCTGAGACAGCGTCTTCGCAAACTGGTGTCCCTAATCCCCATCAGCGAAGTTGTAAGCAGTCGGGAAGATCTTGTTAGATTTCATCAGCAAAACACATCCGGGGATCAAACACACGACCAGATAATGAATGTGACACTATTAGGACATAACAGAATAGTAGTCCGGACGTTTATCACCAGTGTTTTCACTGCTGATAATGATCAGAATGATTGAAACAGTCGCCTATAACTTATCTGGTAGTTACCGGGATTAGATGCATGCAATAAAAGTAATACAATGTAGAATTAATATATTCTGTTGCGATTTTTTTCCCAACAATTTATTTCGTCAGGCAATAGGTCTCACTTATTATCTGATGGGCTGTGGCATTAAGCGTGTTGTCAAAGCATAAAAACTTCCTTGTCTTATGGAAAGAAACAATTTTCGGTTAACGTTATTAACATCTTAGTTAGATACCCAAACAATCTCTGGTTTTCATGGGATATAGATAACAGGCTTCTTTGACCGGCTGGCGGAGTTATATTCCGTAATTTCCCCAACAAACTTTTCATAAGTTAATATGAAAATAACTAGCATTTTGGATCTCCCACCCGGAAGCCTCGGTCTTTTTGGTAATTCTCAGTCTTTAGAAGCAAAGTGCGTAAACTGTCATTTACACAGAATATTTGACTAGTCTTGTTATGTCACTAGTAATACTTTCTACATAGACAACTGATCATTCGAGCAAGTCCAGTTGTAACAAGAATATTACAATGTAGAATTATTCCTTCCACTTTCTCAGTTTTTTTCCAATCTCATATTTAAACTGGCAATATTTCAAGCGCTACTGGCAATCCTCATCACCAATATCCCATGTCTTTGATAAACTCCCACTGACCATTTACAGCCCCGTCAAAACATGCCTGCTTCCTATTATGATAATGATCCTCGGGAGTGATCAAATTACGATCAGTAATCTTAATGGTCTTCCAGCACTGACGTGTTTGCTGTCCCCACGTATAAATTTACACAATTACGGTAAGAACCTTTGTACAATGCAATCTCGTTTTCCACTGTTTTTCAAGCAAATTTCAAATTTGCCATGGTTACTATGATTAAAACCATGTATGCCGACGAATTTATTCTATCCTCCCATGATATGGCGATACCAGTGTGTCCACCGCTGCTTCGGATGTAGAAACCACTTAGAGACAATGTTCTGAACACACAAGTCACTAGAGTGTCATCAGAAATTTGTGGAGTAATTTCAGGACATTGAAACAGCGAGAAAACATTTGTTCAAAAAGAAACTGAAGTAAGCAAGGTTGCTTGTATAGTATGATAATGAGAACAATTCATGTTCCGTATACAAATTATTAATTTTGTCAACAACTGTCGTAATTTTGAATGTTAGCATTCGGAAATCACGTGAAATTACTCTACTTCATTTATTCAACGATTTATTAGTATCAATAAGTAATAAGAAAAATGATAGATAATAGAAAAAAAGGGTTAGTCGCATAAATTTCTTCAGGTATGGCAGCCCTTACATTGATTTATCCACCTTGACGTTAAACATTCGACCGTCTTTTCTTGACTAGCAATAAACTAACGTATGTATAGACTTGATTTACAAGTCTGATTCTTTTAATTAATTTTCTGTTTTGCAGTTTTTAGATATAGTATTTTACGTGAACATAAAAAATAGTTTTGTCGTCTTCAAAGCGAAGCCCTTTAATGTTTGGTTTTCGGGGCATAACGGGCATGAGGCGAAAAGGGTTTAATATCTGAACACATGTTAAATATAGTACAGTTTTTGAGAACGTCAGGAGTTTTTTCACAGAAAACATTACTCCACTAACGGTGTATAGGAAAGTCATAACTCAGTCACGTAGAAATTCCCTCATCACAGATGATACTCACAGAACTGGTGATCGAATTGGTAGGAACTCCGGCTGGTAACGCCCTATTCAGACTATCTCTACTTGATGTGTCCAAACAAGGACGAAACCGGACGTACAGTGTCGGTTTGGGGGTGAGCATCAAGGAGCATTATAAATATTCCACCTACACATGTAATGGTCTTTGTCACCGATGACGCTACTTCAGTAATAGCTAGACATAGCTAGTTCACTGCACACAATGCGCACCTTACTATTTGTGTACCTCCATGACTATTGCTGCAAATCACTTAACTTCAAACAACCCAAAGCATTGCAAGATCGTCTTTTCTATCAATTTTACGAGAAAAATGATGAGGATTGTACACATCCTAGTTTGCATACTGATATTTGACGGTTATCAAAGGAAAATGGTCTGTCTCGTTCCGTTTCACCGTGGAAAAACTTTGTTTTGTTTTTAGGTGACGAACAGTTCGGAAAACAGATCGGTGTAGCTAAATGAGACACATTGTAGCAATTAGTAAATTTTGAAAAGCCGGATTTGTTGTACCATAAGTTACAAAAAAGTTGTAGTTGTCTATCTAGTAAATATAGTAACAGGGTTTTACTTGAAGATTTTACTCTGGTGTAGCACTGAACGACATGAGTTAACGCAATTTCCTTATCTGGCTAACTTTGACACAGATTTACATGGTGGTAAGCTACAGATGTATGTAGCATACCTAACCAGTTTTCATAGCAGTATGTAATTGCGGTTGAGCTATATTTGAGAGCTGGGACTTCCAGACTGAACTGATTTACAGTAAATGTCAAAGAAGTTGTTTCACATTAAAAAGATGTCTGATTGAGCCTCAAATTAACATATCAGTTAGGTTGAAGTGAAACTTTGGGAATATGGTTTCGTAATGTATCGCACCACTAGTGAGTAGTGTGGCAAAGACCAAACGCAAGAAATTTAAATGGCAGTTCTCAATGTCAGGAAGACCAGACGCTGTCAGCGACGGTAAGAGACGTGTGTATGCCTTGTGTGAGGCTCTTCAATAAGGTGACTAACAATGCCAGCGGATTTGGATACATGCCAGCTGTGAAAATAACGTTTTGTTCGCGAATGTGCACTTTCGTTTGCCGAGTAACGGATGTTCAGAAGTAAGCACTGTTGACGGCTGGTCGAGTTTTAACTCATCAACATTCATTCGAAATCCGGAGTTCCGAATTCGTTTTATGACAAAATCTAGAAGGGCAGCACGTTTCGATTCTGTGTTACTGTTTGCCACATTATACTTTCCATAAACTCCTAGATTTTCCAGACGTTTTACCAAATCAGCCATTGAACACTAAAATGTAAGCAGTGTTCCGTGCACTTGACTCGATACCATTTTCGCCCACCAAGAATGCGGTTTTCTCACAGTCCGCTGTTTTGTTCGCCATCTGCCAGTAACCGAATAGTAAATTCAGCACCATAAACAACTTCACATATTGCAACTTATAGCAAATACCAGAAGCAGAGGACATTGGCACTACTGTGTTCCGCGTTACTTCACTCAGTCTTCTAAAATCCACGCAAGAAAGATATTTCCTGTCGAGTTTCTTCATCAGGAGGGGACGCTGGTGTTACGGGCTGTTGCTTTTTTCGACAGTGCCTCCAACTAACATCTGTGATTTCCTTTCCCTTTCTTTTTGGAGACGGACCAGTATTGTACGACGTCTGCGCAGCCAGAACGCTTCGGTTTCGGTTGTTCCAAATGGAATCTTGTTGCAGAAACCGTACGGATCGTCGTCATTCGTGAATAACTCGACGTTGTTTTTAACGAAGGACAAGATTAAGGATGTTGCACACATGAGGTAATGGCCGCGCGTATTTGCTTAACGTTATTCTGTTGTTTCTTCGCGAGTGTCAGAAGACCGTACCTGGTCGACAGCTTTACAAACTTCTGGTCAACCAGAGCATCTGCTAAAGCGTGGAAGTCGACGGTAACGATCGTTCACCTAGTTACTGAGACAAAATAAACCGCTAGCTCACAGTAAGACTATCAACACGTCAGGTTATGACTTCCAGGTGTTCGGATGAATAACAATTTCGATTCTACGCTTTACTTTCGTTTGCGGGCAATCAACGAAACAGTCACCGCCGTATCGAGCAAGCACTGTTCTATTCCGTCAACCTACATACATGTACGTGTGGACCTATTATCATTGGCTCCCATCCCTATTTTACCCGCACAATAGAAAGAACATTCATGGAACACTTCACTGTGTACCTCCTAAACTATCGGTTGGAGCTCTATTTCAGTGTCGTTTTTTATCACAACTGAAGCAGATTCCTTGTTTGTCGTTCTTCTGTGATTTTGCTCTTAGTGCGGCTATTTCCGCTGTCATCTGTTTCATTAGTTCCCCCCCTCCTTCATTTTTTCATGGACTTCTCCATATGGCTGTTCACGTCCAACAAGGACAAGAACATACTTCTCACCTTTTGCGTCATTGTTCGAGGGTTCACCAAGGTCCATCTATCGAGCGACTTGACAATACGGACTCGGTCGTGAACACCCTTGGCGGGCTTCGCATAAACTACCAAAACAACAGCTGCCATCATAACTATCGGTCATTTTTGGAGAACAACGGGCGATCGGCCTATTGTTCAAATTGGGCTGCCTTGCACCGCCGCATCGCCTTCTGGTAATCGGCCGGACTATCGAATGTGGCCAATACAGCCTCATTCCCAGTGGCCCAGTTCATCTTTGCAAGGCCTTATCTCGCTGTGTCCAGCATCATCTTTGCCTTGCCTTCCACTAACGCCCGCAAAAAGGTCAGCTTCTCACGGTCATGACTCAGGTCACCTCAGTCACGTCCTCGAAGCTATTCAAGAACACTCGAAAGTCTCCATTGTATAATGGATCTGGCCATGTTACCTCCTTTCTCGGTTCATCATGGCACTAACTGCTGAAAAGGCAAGAAGCCACTTCTGGCCACGGGAGCCTACTTCTCGACATCCATCGGGAAACATGAAAATACACAACTACGAATACAAACACTATTTTGCACAACTGGCATTTATCTACATCCGTTGACAGTAGTGTTTCGCTAGTCTCCTTGTTGAGGAGTCTCGCACAAAGCATATACATGTTCGCAACTGTCGCTTCCAGCCGTTGGTCTTCCTGACGTTCAGAACTGTCCTTCACATTTGTTGCGTTTGGTCCGTGCTATGCTATTTACTAATGGCGTTGCACGTTATACGCTGTTAATGCTGACCTAGTGGATATGCATCAATAAACCTGTGAGAATATAAATAATGCCTTCCGAAGTTTCTAAGTCTTATATGGTTGAATGCGGATGTAGTCGTGTTCTTGGTACGTTTGTAACAACCCATAACTTTCCAACACTGCGAAGGAGTGTTAATTTAGGTTACGTTTGAAAACGTCGTCTGTTGATTTGCATCACCCTCAGGGATTCAGGGAATAAAATGTCTATTTTAGAAAAATATTTCAATCACTGTTATGCTTGCGGCTACGGAACATATGGTTCTTTGAAGGAAACAGACTTCGTAATGTATACGAGGACTTCAGACAATAAGTAATTGTTGTGTCCAATCGAATGCCAGTGAGCCATGCAGTTGGCCAATCAGCTTGCTCTGACCTTCAAGCGATCAGTGACACATGCGGACAGCGGATGCCCGTGCTGTGTGGACTGACAGTCTTCCGTAACGTATCGTGAATCGGTTGCTCTAATAAAGTTTACTTACTACTGGTATTTTCCGTCGGTCTTGAATACAACAATTGGCATCGCGCCATCTAACCTGCATTATGTCAAATTCACTACAAGCCCCGGATTTATTTCGGACCGATCCTACCGTGCAACCTTCGGTTGAAAAATGGACGTCATAGAAATCTACATTCATCGATTACATGGAAATGTTGCCAGTTTTCAACTGTCGGATCAAACTGACTGAGGATTACAAGTTGAAGTTACTGAGATTGAGATTGAGGGACGAAGGTAGACAGTTGTTCGATGCCCTAAACCTACAGTCGAAACTTACGTTTTCGGATGCACTAGCCGATCTCGATAAACATTGGGGATTACGGATGAATACTTATACTTCACGGTTCAAAGTATCGTCGTTACGTCAAGCGGCGGGAGAA